>PDHQ01000059.1:0-180214 GCA_003339415.1 Ophiocordyceps camponoti-saundersi (nom. inval.)
TAAGTATATTTAACTTATATTTAAGCTTTTTTTAAGCTATATTATACTTTTATTCTTTATTATATTATTATTTATTAAGTTATTATTATTATTACTAGGTTTTATTTCTCTTATTAATATATAAGGTGTAAGAATTTTTTCCTCGCTTAATAATAATCTAAATAAAAACAAAAACTTAATTTCTATATAGTATTTCTATCGCGCTATTTATTAGTATTTTTTTTTAGATTAAAATAGCTTACGTAAGCTAACTAAAAATTTAGTCCTTTTAGTCTTTAGTTTTTAGTTAGTTAGTCCTTATATTTAAGGACTAACTAAAGTCCTTAAGCTAACTAACTAAAGACTAACTAAAAGGTACGTACTTTTAGTCCGGACTTTTTTTAGTTAGTCCTAACTGACTAAAGACTAACTAATTTTAAACTCTAATAATAAGCCTGCCCCGGTACCGAAAAGGGGCCGAGGCGGGAGCGGCGCTACCCCTAGGCCTTATAGCGGATAGGGCAGAGCTTAGGGAACTTATCCTCCCCCTCCCACCCCTTCCCCCTTTATTATACCCTCCTCCGCCCCCTCCTCCGCCCCTCCTTCCGCCCCCTCCTTTACTCTAATACGATCGCAAACCTCTACCTCCTTTACTCCTAATAAAGATTAAAACCCTTTTTTAGAATATATAAAAGCGTAATTATCTTATCTATACCGCGCTTCGTAGCCTTATTAGCTATAATCTTATTTATTTATAAGAATTATAGCGCGATTAATTCGGACGCCCTCCGCTTCCCGGTATCTTATTATATAAACTTATAAACTTTAGTAACTAAGTAATTCTCTATATTTATAAATAACTAAACCCCTCCTTTTAGATATTTTTTACTATACCCGATATAGCTTCTATCCTTTTCTATACCGTACCCTTATTATAAATTATATCTATTTACTTACCTTTATCGGTAATCCGGTTTAGCCCCCTCTTATAGCGTAATTTTCTTTACCTTAACTTAACCTTAATAGCTACCTTTTTATATAATAACTTTAACCTCTATTACCTTTTATAAAATTATTATAAAAAGTCCTCCCTTAAAGTAGCTAACTTCCTTAATCTTATAACTAACTTCTATTTTAGACTTATTACGCCTCCGGGCGAAGTTACCTAAGAAATATATAATAAATAAACTAATATTATTAACTTAGCTTAGGCTACGCTAAATTACCGCGCGATATACTAAGAAAATAACCTTAATTTTATTAGCTCCGATTATATTTTATAAGTTATCTACGTAAATATTAACCTCCGCCTTAATATTATATTAACTAAAATCTAGCGCTTTTTTTACTTAGATATACTTATAGCTAAGGTATAAAACTAACTTAAGCTTAAACTATATTATATTTTTATACTTAAAGATTTAGAAAAAGTAATTATTTTACTATATAAATAGCTAAAAATAATAATAAAGATTATAATATTATTATATATTCGTATATATTTTATAATATAAAACTAGTAGAATTAGGCGATAGTAGCTATTATAGTAGCTATTAAGTAAGCCCGAAAATATTAGAAAGCTAACTTTACTAACTTTTACTAGTAAAACTATTAGGAAATAATAAAAGCGTAGAAATCCGTAATTAGCGTAGCCCGCTATAGCGCTTAGCGTAACTTCCTTAATAATATCTTAATAAACTTAGTAATATTTTAGATAATAAAATATTAAGCTTAGCTTCGGAGCTAGGCCCCGCTAAAGCTTATATATATATTAACGCTATAAAAAAGCCCTAACTTAAACCTAATATTTATTTTTTTAGATAAAGCGATCTTACTTAGCTAGTAATTCTTCTTTACTCTTACCGCCTTAGCCCCTCCTCTTACCTTAAATAAACCCTTCCCTCTTTTCTATATTAAATATTCGATTATTACCGATAACGTTTACTTTACCTTTTTTTTAATTATTTTATAAAAATCCGCCGGCCTTAATAGGATCTTAGTTAAGTTCTTAAAAAAATATAAACCCCCCCTTATTTAAGTTTTCTAAAAGATCTTCTAAAGCTATATTAATAATAGCTACTTCTTATTATAATTTAAAGCTTTTAATATTATAATTATCTATAAGATAGGCAAATTACTAGCTATATATTATACCCCGGGTAAATATAAGCTAATTTCGCTCCTTAATATAATAAGGAAAATCCTAAAAATAATTATTACTAAGAAAATAATATTTATAGCGGAAATAGCTAATATTCTCCTAAATAGCTAAATAGGTAATAAGCTATAATACTTTATTAATATTATAGTTTTTATATTTATTAAAATTATTAAAATTATCTAAAATTAAGGTAGTATCGCCTCGCTCTTTTTACTAAATTTTACTAAAGCTTTTAATTATATTTCTTACGATAAGCTAATAATTATTTTTAATTACTTAAATTTTCTTAAATAAGTTATAGCGTTTATTTATTCTTATCTTACTATTAAAACCTTATAATTTAAGTTTAATTATAAGCTTAGTAACGCTTTCCTAATTTAGTAAAAGGTCCCTTAAAAATCCCTTATATTACCGGTCCTTTTCTTATTATATATATCTTTACTATATTAATATCTAAACTTAGTAACTAAACTACTTATAATAAGCTTCGCTAATAATACTAATATACTTAGTATTAAATATAATAAAGCTTAGGTACTCCTCTAACTTAAATAAGTATAGCGAATTTACGAATAATAAGCTTTTAAGTATAAAATAACTTTTTAGCTAGCTAAAAGTAAGTTAATATATTTTACGAAAGCTAGGAAAATAAATATAACTTAGCTTTAGCTTAATATAGAGATAGTTTAGCTTATATAAAAGGTAAGACTTTTAGGAGTCTAGCTATATTATAAACTCTAATAGAAATCTTACCTTTTAAAACTTATTACTAAACTTAAGCGCTAATACTTAGCCCTTACCGGAATTACTATATTAATATAAAGTTATACTTTATTAAAAGTAAGAGAGGTTTATACTAAAGCTATTAGATTAATAATTATATTCGGTATATTTTAATTCGCCCTATTTATATAACTAAGAAGGAAATTATATAGCCCTATTATAAAAGCGCTAGCTATAGAATAATCTAAATATTTAAAAACTATTACTAAAGCTTATAAAGCTACCCCTCTTTATTATATTAAAGTAAAAGCTTTTATCCCCCCTCTTAACTTATACTTTACTTATTAGATAGCTTATATTTATTACCGCTTTTAATATATAAATATAGTAAACCTTATCCGTATTATAATAAAGAAGGCTACTAAGTAAGTTAGATATAAGCGTAAAGGGCGCCCCTATTAACGGAGATATTAAATATTATAAGATTTAAAGGAATTTTATAAAATATAAACTAAACCTAAATTAGAGGCTAAATATATATAACGCGACTTCGATATTAGATTTTAAGAAAAATAGCTCTTCTAATAGTATTCCTAAAAAGGTAAGCTTAAGAAATATAAGTAATCTTATAGCTACCTTATTAATAAACTATTATAGCTTAAAGCTAGGTTTACCTTATATATTTACGAAAGATTTCCTAAGTTTATTAGTATAATATTTATATAACTTCGAACTAAATATATTAAGCTTAATTCCTTTCTCTAAGCTTATAAGGTCCCCGAGGTAGTTTTAAAACGCTACTCTTATAATAATAATAATAAGATTATACTATATATCTTTCTTAACTATACTTTTACTTATAAAAATAAGCTACTCTTCGATATTAACTAGCGACCGATATAAAACTAATATAACTTTACTAAAACGCTTAATAACCCTTAATTTATAGCTAAACTTATATATTAGTTTTTTTCGCTTAAATAACTATACTAATTTAACCTTATATTATTACTTTACGAAAATAAAATAGATAAGGGAGATAGGGCTTTTAGCCTTATAACGGATATATAAAGGCCGCTTTATAGCGATAATTTTATTATTTATCTTACTAGCTACTTACTTAGCCTTAAAGCTAGATTATTTTAACTATATATAAGGTATTAACTTAACCGTATAAAATATAAAACTAACCGCGCTTATTATAGCTATAGCCTTAGCCGTAGCCTTAACCTTAACTATAACTATAAATATAAACTAAAGCTACTTACTCCTTTTTTACCGCTAGCTCTTTTTTCTTATTAAATATAATATAATTATTAACTAATATTATAAAGTTTTTATTATTAAATATATTATTAACTAAACTATCTTAAATAAGATTAAAAATTTCTTTATAAGGAGGCGGCGCGGTTACGGTATAGGCGTTAATAATATCCTCCCTAGCGGCGAAGGTAACCTTAACGCTTAGGGTAAAAGTAGTTTTAAGCTTACTAAGCTTATCGGCCTTTAACTTAGACTTAGACTTAATAGGTACCGAGGCGGAAGCGGAATTAGTAATAAAAGGCGGAGTATAAAAGATAGGAGGATAATTAATAAGAGATAAGCTCCCTTATAAGCGCACTTTATTCTTAATAGCGCGGTAAATATAATATAGTTTTTTAGTTAACTATTTAAAAAAATTAATTACTTATATATAAAAAATATACTATTTTTATATTTAAGCTAATATAATAATAATAAGTTAGTTAGTATTAATTAAATTTTTAATTATATTAATAATAAAGTTTTTCTTTAATAATAAGAGGCTATAAGCTTTAAAGCGGTATATAGCTAGCAGCTATTTATATAACTTAATTAGCGTAAATATTATTATAATATATAATAGTATATATCTTTTTAATGCGCTAAATTATATTTTTTTATTACGCTTATTAATATAAAATTTATTATAAACTTAATATAATTTTAATATTACTTACTATTTAAGTATTATAATTAAAGCCCGGCTAGTAAGTAACTTTAATTATAGCGCGGATAGCTTCGGCTATAGCGAGATTATTAATTAGCTAATACTTAGTATAATTATTCGTATATTTAATATAAGCCGCGCTTAGATAGTTTACCCCGGTTATTAGTAAATATAAATATACGCTAAAGCTAAGTATTTATTTCTTTATACTTAATAAAGGTCCTTAGAGCTAATAAGCGTACTAATATACCTTATATAAAATACCGCTTAAGGAAAGTTAAGTTTAGCGGGTATTTTACTCTAGTATAAGTTAGCTATAAACTAATTACGCGCGCTAAGGATTACTTATATAGTTAAAATTATTAAAAAAAATAATAAAATAATAATAGCCCGCTTATACTAATAGGAGCGACCCCCCCCTCCTTTATATATTTTTAAGCCTTAAGTTACTAATTTGCAAAAACTAACTTTTTAATTAGGAAAGCTTCCTAATTAGGAAAGCTTAAAAAAGGGGTATATACTTAGGTATATACTATATATAAAGGAGGTACGTAGCTATATACTTAAAAGTTAAGTAATATATACTTAGAGGCTAGGGAGGTATATATTAATATATATAGGTAATATATACCGCCGCTACTATTATCTTTTCCTTATCTTATCTATCTTTCCTTATCTTTCTTTACGTTATATAGTACTATTATAACCGACGGTTATTTTCTTTATATGTATAGAGCGCCTAGCCCGGCCCCGAGCCGGACGCGGTCCTATTATATAGCGGGGGGTTTTACCTCTTTTAGGAGGGTTTTTCCTACTCGACTTACTACTAAGGTTTTAGTAGCTACTTTTATAGCCTCTAGAGTACTATAATAATAATAATAATAATAAAATTAGCTATTATAAAGTTTATTATAAAATAATAAAACTTTTATATATTTTTTAGCTATATTTATAAGGCTTTAATTAAATAAATTATTAAAGCTATTTTAATTAATTATAAAGATTTTATTTATAATAATAATAATAATTAAGAAAAAAAGTAAGCTATATAGATTTTATACTAAACTTAGTTTATATATACCCTTATTATTATAAAATTTACTTTAGAGAAAATATTAGCTTTTTAATTATTAGATATTAATTAACTTATTAAATATATAAAATACTAAGTATAGTTAAGGTTTAACCTAAAGCTAAGGTAATATTTAAAAGGAGGGTTTTACTTTAAGTTTTTTAGTTTTTCCTCTTCTTAAAATATATATAAGATAGTTTTTAACTATATAAAGTATATTAGCGTACTAATATTATTATTTATTAATATAAATAATAAAACTTTAAAATTAATTAATTTAAAAAAATTAAAACTTAAATATAGAAAAAACTTATTAAGAAATATTAATTATATTTAAAATAAGTAAAAAAATACTTATTTTTATTAAAAATAATGTTTAGAATATTTTTACGCTAATTACCTTTATAAGATAGCTAAACTTTTTTTACTTAGATATTATAAAAGTTTATTATAAGAAAGTAAGTAGATTTTTAAATAAGAAAAAGGATTTTAATATTTTTTTTATAAACTTAAAAATATAATAAAATCTAATAAAATAATTTTCTATAATAAATAAAATAAGATAAACATTTTATTATATATTTTAAAAGGAAAAGCTTATAAATTTTTAAAAACTTAATATAACTTAAAGAAATTCTTTTTTTAAAATTAGCGAAGATAGTTTAATATTTAAAATCCGCTTATAGAAATCCGAATAAATTTAGCAAGGCTATAAATTAGCTTTAGAAATTAATTTTCTCCTTAACTAATAAATAAGAAATTTAAAAGTTTTTTACTAAATTTAATTATTTAATAGTTAAGTTTTAAGTTTTTTTAATTTATATTAAATATATATTTTAAAACTATTTATTTATTTACCTTAACTTTAGCTTTTTTATAAAAGCTAAAAACTTTTATATAATATATAAGAAATTTTATAAATATATAAAAAAATATTATATTTTACTAAAAAGGGAATTTATTTATTAAGAAGCTATATAATAATAATAATAAATTATACGCTAATATACCTTATATAGCTAAAAACTATCTTATATATATTCTAAAAAGAGGAAAAATTAGAAAACTTAGAGTAAAACCCTCCCCTTAAGTATTACTTTAGCTTTAAGTTAAACCCCGCCTATACCTAGCACTTTATATATTTAATAAATTAAGTATTAACTAATAATTTAAAAGCTTATATTTCCTATAAAGTAAACTTTATAGTAATAAAAGTATATATAAACTAAGTTTAGTATAAAGTTTATATAGCTTACTTATCCTTCTAGCTATTATTATTATTATAAACTAAATCCTTATATTTAATTAAGGCGGCTTTAATAATCTAATTTATTAAGCTTTTATTAGTATAGCTTAGGAATATATAAAGGTTTTATTATCTTATAATAAACCCTATAATAGCTAGTTTTGAAAAATAGCTAGATTATCGTAGCGGAGTTATAAATAAGTATAAAGTTAGAGTTAAAGGAGGAGGTATTATTATATTCGCTTTTTAGCGTTTTTACCTTAGCTATTATTAGTTTCTAATTAGCGCTAGAGAAGGAGGAGAAAAGGTAATATATATAAAATTTTAGTTTATAAGCCTCCGGGATTAAGTAATATACGCGTTCTTCGCTTAGTCTTATATTATTTTTATTTTAAGGTAAAGTTAACTTTATTTAAAGTAAAACTTTTAATAAAAAAAATAATAATATAATCTTTTATTATAAGTAATAAAATAAGTAAATTTACTTTTTATATATAAAGCGGTAAAGTATTTATTATATTATAGCTTTATTATATAATATTTAGCGATATATTTAAATTAGTAATATTTAAAATATTACTAAAGTTAGATCTTTAATATATATAGTTTAATATTAAAAATCTCTACTTATATTATTATACTTTTATTATAAATTTAATTTATATTTATTATATTATTAATAATAATTATTAAAAAGCTTTACTAAATCTTAGAATAATATCTTTCCTCGTATAATTATATTATTAAAACCTTATTTAATAACTTAATCTCCTTATAAAAAGCTTCCTTATTACCTTATTATAAGGCTTACGCTAATACCTTTTTTATAATAAGAATATAACCTCCGCTAGTTAAGCGTACCTTTTCTCTAAAAATAAAATAAAGCTATTTTAAATTAAACTAAAGCTTATAAATAATATTTAAAATATTATTATAATATTACTACTAAGTAATTTCCTTATTATAAAAGCTTAGCTTTACTTATAAAGCTTATAGTTAATATTTACTATAATTACTTTAGGGCCTTAATTTTAAAGTAAAGTAGCTATAAAATTAAAATAAATTATAAGCTATTACTTATATTACTTAGAAACTTATTTCTTAATAGTTTTCTTTAGCGCTTTAGCTATAACTATAGCTTATATTAAAAGAGTTCTATTTCCCCTAAAATTATAAAAAAGAGAGGAAACTATAGCCGTAATAGCTAAGGAGATATTACTAACTAATAAAGTTAAAATAAAAAGGGCACCTCCCTAAACTTTTTTAAACTCCGCTATTTATTTAATAATTACTTATATAAAAATAAAAATATCTTTTAAAATAATCTTACTAATATTTACCTTAGCTTTTAATAAAATAATAAAGATAGTAAACTTTTAAGTTTAAGATTATTATAATTTAGAGTAAAGCTATATTTTAAGTAAAAAATTTTCGCGGTTATAATTAACCTATATAGTATTACCTTCCCCCTTAAAGTTACTTTAAGCGCGGCTAGCTATTATTATAAGGTAATAAAGGGAGCGGAGTTTACTTATAATATAAGAATAAAAAGTCCGTATCCGCGTCGCTATAAGCGCAGAGTTTATAGAATATATAAAAGTTAAGAAGTTATATAGAAAGCTTATTAAAATAATAAAATAGCTTTAATAATATAAAAAAATTATAATTATAATTATAACCTTATATTAGAAAAGCTAGCTTTTAAATAAAAATAAAAAAAAAGTTTATTAGAAAAATAATATTTATTTTATTTATAAAAAAAAAGCTATATAGCTAAAAATTACCTTAACTAATAAAAAATAAAAAAAGTTTATAAAGTTTAAGCGCCCCCGCTTAACTTTATTTATTTAAATAACTTTAATTTAAAAAAAAAGTAAAATTATTATAAAGCTTTTTAATAATCCTAAAAATATTATATTTAAAATAAAAAGTAAAAAAGTTATTTATTATTAATAATTAAGTTTAAGTTAATAATATTACTTTAAATTAATATATATATATATATATATTATAAATTTTACGCTTATAGTAATATAAATATAAACTTTTTATTCTTATATTATAAATAAACTCCGCTCCTTTTATTACTTTATAATAATAGTAAGCTACGCTTAAAGTAACTTTAAAAAGGAGGGTAATATTATATAAATTAATTATAACTATAAAAATTTTTAACTTAAAATATAGCTTTACTTTAAATTATAATAATCTTAAACTTAAAAGTTTATTATATTTATTACCTTATTAAAAGCTAAAGTAAATATTAATAAGATTATTTAAGAAGATATTTTTACTTTTATATAAGTAATAATTAAATAAATAGCGAAATCTAAAAAGGTTTAAAAAGGCGCCCTTTTTACTTTAATTTTATTAGTTAATAATATCTTTTTAGCTATTATAGCTATAATTTCCTTTTTTTCCTATAGCTTTAAGGGGAGCGGAACTTTTTTAATATAAGCTATAATAATAGCTAAAATATTAAAGAAAATTATTAAAAAATAAATTTCTAAATAATATAAATAATAGCTTATAATTTACTTTAACTTTATTATTACTTTATTTAAAATTTAAAATTTTAAAATAATTATAATAAATTTTAATTATAAATTTTATAAGTAAAGCTAAGCTTTTATAATAAGGAAATTACTTAGCGGTAATATTATAATAATATTTCGAAATATTATTTATAAGCTTTAATTTTAACTTAAATTAGCTTTATATTATTTTAAAAAAAGTATACTTAATTAATAAAAGTTATACCCTTATTATAAAAAAAATACTACCGCGGGCTTTATAATAAAGCGGTAAGAAAGCTTTTTAAAAAAAGATTAAGTTTTTAAATAAAGTTCTAATAATATAATTATATATAAAAAAAATATTATTTAAAAACTTAGTAAAGTTTTTTACTAATTATTATTAATAATATAATAAATATAAACTAGATTTATAATAAAGGTATAATAATATAAGTAAAGATTTTTAATATTAAACTATATATATTAAAAATTTAATTTTAATAATATTTTAAATATTATTAATTTAAATATATTACTAAATATTATATAATAAAATTATTATATAATATATATTTTATAATCTTATATATAAAAAGTAAAATTACTTACCTTATAGCTTATAGGAAAAAACTATATTATTACTCTTTTTATTAAAAATCTTATTTTAAGTAAAATTAATTTTATCTTAAAATAAAAACAGGTATAAGATTAAGTAAAAACAATATATATTTCTTAACTTTAAAGGTTTATAAACCGGAACTCTATATATATTACCCTTTTTCTTTTTTAAATATTAGCTAAAGTTTAATAATAGCTAGTGCGAAAAAGCTAAAAAAATAAATATAATAATACCTCCCTTACCTTTTTCCTTAAATTTATTTTTAGCTTTATTATAATAACTTAGCTATTTTTTTAAATTAGCTATTATAAAGTTTATTATAAAATAATAAAACCTTTATATATTTTTTAGCTATATTAATAAAGCTTAAATTAATTAAAATATTAAAGCTATTTTAATTAAGCGCGGGGATTTAGTTTATAGCGATAATAATAGCTAAAAAGATAAATAAGCTATATAAACTTTATAATAAACTTAGTTTATATATATTTTTATTATTATAAAGTTTACTTTAAAGAAAATATTAGCTTTCTAATTATTAGTTATTACTTAACTTATAAAATATATAAAATACTAAGTATAAGTAAGGTCTAACTTAAAGCTAAAATAATACTTAAAAAGAGGGTTTTTAATATACGCTTATACGTATAATCTTCTAATAAGCGTATATACTAAGCTAGCTACTAAATATAGTATATAGAAGAGGGAGATAAGCTAGCTACTAATCGTAAAATTATAAAATAGCGACTATAAAAGGTATAAGTATAAGTAAGAGTCTTTTAAAAATTAAAATAGTAATTATAAATAAATTTAAATTACTATTTAAAGGAATACTAAGCTAATTATATAGCTAGAAGCTTAAGGAAGATTTCCTAATATAATCTTAAAAGTATTTACCTAAGGGGATTTTACGGTGATTTTTATATATATTAGTAAAACGGAGATTTCCTAATATACGGTGATTTCCTAATATATAGGGATTTTTTAGTAAAATCCGGAGATTTCTAAAAGTATATTTTAATATTAGATTTAGTAGGAAATCTCGGTAAAATCCTAAGAGTTATTATAGAGAAATCCTAATAGGAAATCCTAGTAATTTCCTAAGCGTAAAGGTAATAAAGTTTCTAGGGGAAATCTAAGTAAAATCTTAAAAGGGGAAATCTTAGTAAAGTATTATAAGAGGTTAGGCGATTTATAAAAGTGTTATTACATATCCTATATTAGTTTTACTTTAAAGTTTTTAGTTTTTCCCCTTTTTAAAATATATATAAAATAGTTCTAAGCCTTATAAGGTATATTAGTATATTATTATTAATTAATTAATAAATAATATTACTTTTTATATATTTATTTTATATAATATTAAAATAAACACTTATTTTTTAATTAATTATTATTTTATAAAATAAGTAATAAAATACTTAAGCGCTAAGCTTATTTTTATTTATTTTATTTTATTTATTAATCTTTAAAGCTATTAAGCTAGCGTAGTTTATTAATATTTAAATATTACCTTAATAATTAATAAATAGTATTTCTCTTAAGAAATTTACTAAATAATTAACTATATTTAGAATCTTTTTATTAGCTTATTTTAAATAGCTAAAAAAAGTTATTACTTAATTATATAGCTTGGAAATTAGTTTAGCTAGATAATTTACCCGCCCTTATTAAATATTTACCTTTAATTTTATTATTAAAAAAGCCTTTTTTTATTAAAAATCTAAACTTAGCTATTTAAGTAAATACTAAATACTAAAATTACCTTCTTTATTAAAATAAGCATAAATATTTAATCTTTTAGCACTTATAAAAAAAGATTTTATATAATTTATAAAGTAAAAAAAGCTAGCTTAAACTTTAACTTAAAATAATTAGGAACTTATTAATATAAATAAAAACGCTTTAAAAAAGTAACTTATCCGCTAAAAATAATAAAACTTTTATTATATATAATAAGAAAAAATAACCTTACTAATACCTATACCTTTTATAAAATTAGCAAATAGTAATAACTTAATTATAATATTAATTATAAAATTAAGCTTAGTTAGCTATATATATATAAAATAAAAAATTCTATTTTTTTAAAAAGAAAAACTTAAATATATTACTTATATCTATAATTTAATTCCTTTAGCTTTTATATATTTTAAAAAAGTTTTTAATAAAAAGAAAGCTTATATATTTATTAATTCTTAACTTAGCTATAATATTATTTTAAAATTTAAAAAGGCCCTAAACTTAATAAAACCTCTTTCTTATAAAAAACTTATAAAATACTTATTTTTAGAAAAGAAAACTATTAATTATTTACTTAAAATTAAGTTTATTAAGCTAAATATTAATCCTTATATTACTTTTATCTTTTTTATACTAAAGCTATATTTAATAGCTTAGCGTTTTTATATTAATTATTAATAAATAGATAATTACTTATAGAGTTAAATTTTACTTACTCCTTTTTTAAAAAATATAATATTTAGCTATTAAAAGGTAAAATAATTTTTAAGAATTAACATTATTTAAGCGTTTTATTATCTTTATCTTAACTTTAATTTTAAGTATTTTATAACTTTTTATATAAAGTTTAATATAATTTACTAGCTTCTTTTTCTATTTAGCCTTAAAGTAAAGCTTATTTAGTTTTAAAATTTTATTCACGTTTAATTTTATAATCTCCTTAACTGCTATATAAATATATATACTAATAATATATTAACTTACTTAAAATAATATTATAGCTAGGATATATAAAGTAAATAATAATATTAATATTATAAATAAAGATTTTAAGCTAAGGAGAAAAGAAAGAAAAGAGAGAAAAAGTCTTATAAGCGGAATCTTAGTAAAATATATAAAGGTATATATTAGTAAAGATAGGAGACGGTATAGTAAAATCCTAGTAAAAAAGCGATTACCTTTCCTAGTAATTTCCCCCTAAGGTTTTTCTAGGTAATTTTATAATAAGGTTTCTAAAGTTATATAAATATAGTTTAAAATCCTCGGGAATTATTATAAAATATCTAAGGGATATCCTAGTAAGTTTTAGCGCGTAATATTACCTTTTAATAAAAGTCTTAATATACTTATTAAGACTAATAACGCTTACTATATAATAAGGTATTTAAGGAAATTATAATATTATTTTAATTATTATCCTTATACTTATAATTAGCTATAATAGCCTTAATTTAATATTAAAGATTAATAAGTAAGCTAGTAATGTTTAGGAAATAATTATAAAAAATTTTAAAAGCTATAAATATATATTTAAAATTTCTAATAAGGTATTATATCTTATCTAAGTTATAACTATATTAATAAACTTAGTATTCTAACTAGCAGCGTTATTTTATAATATAAAATTAAAAGATTTACTTTACTTTTTATTTTAGTATATTATTAATATCTTTTAATTTAATAAAAAGCGTTTCTTAGCTAAGTAAAGGATTTATAATAGCTTTCTAAAAATAGTTAGCGTAAAGTAAGTTTACTATTTAATAGCTATCTAATAAGTTAAAAATATAGCTATACTTTTATTTTTTAAAAATTATAAAAATATAAAGGGAGCTAATATTAGGTATATTAAGGAAGAGAGATAATAATAATTAGGTTAAAAGAAAGAAAAAAGAGTATATAAGTATAAATTATAAAAGATTACTTTAAGAGTTATATTAAAAGCAAAGCTAATTTTTACTAAATTATAAAACTGAAAACTATTATAAACTAAATATAAGGTAGTTATAATTTAAAGGTAAACTCCTTATAATATAGACTATAGCTTTTAAAGTCTTATCTAATACTTTAACGTAGTTTAAAAACTTATCTTTTATATCTAATAACTTTATTATAATTAAAAATATATTATATATCTTTTATATAATTTTAATATTAAGTTATAATAGCTTTAGAATACTTATATAACTTTATCTTTATTTTTTATATATAGTTATCTTATAACTTTATTATAACTATCTCTTTATTTTAAATAATTAAATATTAAAGTAAAATAGTTATAAGTAATTATAAATATATAATAATAATATAAGGAGAAAAAGTTATAAGTAAGTAGAATATATTTGTTAGTTATAAGTAAGCGCGCGTGTAATTATAATAATAGTAATAAGTTATTATTAGTTTAAAGAAAGGTATAAGTAACTTTAAGTATATATTATTATTATTATAATTTTTCTTTCTATTAGTTTTAAAAAGATTAAGCTTATATTTTAATTTTAACTTTTTTTATTATATAATTATATATTTCACTAATATTATATTATATAGTAAAGCTATTAATAGCTTATATATATATTATAATAAAAGAAAAAATAAGCTTAGTATTAGCTTACTTAAGAATAATATATTATATTATAATATTAAAATACTTATAAGAATATTAAAAAAAATATAATAATACTAAATAATATTATAATAATATTAAGCGGTAAAAGCTTTAAGTGTAAGTAATTTAAGGCGATTTTATAAAAGATATATTAATATATTATAAAAATATAAAGTTAAAGTTTACTAGTAATAATTACCGAAAAAGATAAAAGTAATAATAATACTAAAAAAAGTATAAAAGCTAAAATTTAAAAAATAGCTAATACTTAATAAGAAAGTTATAATATTAATTAAATAGAAAAATTTAATAAAATTTAATATAAAGGTATTAAAATATAAATATTTTAATAATATAATAAGCGTATAAGGGTAATATTTAGTAATAATATTAGCTTTTAGTTAATAGTTAATTATAATAATAGCTAAAATATTTAATTAAGAAAAAGAAATAATATTAGTAAAGAGAATAACTATTATTTTAAAGCTAAAGAAAAATAGTTAAATATTTAAAAAAGCGTAAAAGCCTATTTTTAAAGCTAAAAAAAGCCTAGCTAAGAAATAGTATATTAAGAGTAAAAAAAATAAGGCTAAGAGGGAGAAAGTAAAAATATTAGCTATAAAAAAGCTAGCTAAGGAGAATAAGACTCGGGTTAGGGCGGTATAAGTAAAGCGTCTAATACTAAATAAAGCTAAGATTATTAAGAATATAAAATTAAAAAGGAAAACTTAATATAATAAAAATAAAAAGTATAAAACCGATATTAAAATAATATATTAATAAATTATAGAAATTAAAAATATTAAATTTATTAAAAACTCTAATAAAAAAATATAATAAGAGTTAATATAATATAATAAGTAAAGGTAAAAAAGTAATATTCTTATATTAAAATTAATAAATATATTAAAAATAATTTTTAAATTAACTTTATTAAAAAAAAATAAGGGATATTTAACTATAATTAATATAATATTAATACTTATATATATAAGAGACTTTAAACTTTTATATATTTTATAAACTGCGGGCTTATAATAATATAAATATAAACTTTTTATTTTTATATTATAAGTAGACTCCGCTTCTTTTATTACCTTATAATAATAGGAAGCTACGCTTAGAGTAATTCTAAAAGGGAGAGCAACGCTATATAGGTTAATTATAACCGCGAAAATTTTTTACTTAAAATATAGCTTTACTTTAAATTATAATAATCTTAAACTTAAAAATTTATTATATTTATTACCTTATTAAAAGCTAAGGTAAATATTAATAAAATTATTTTAGGAAATACTTTTATCTTTATATAGGTAATTATTAAATAAATAATAAACTTTAAATAAGTTTAGGGAGGCGCCCTCCTTACTTTAACTTTATTAGTTAATAATATTTCCTTAGCTATTATAGCTATAATTTCCTCTTTTTTTATAGCGTTAAAAGGAGCGGAACTCTTTTAATATAAGCTATAATTATAGCTAAAACGCTAAAGAAAAATTATCGAAAAATAAATTCTTAAGTAATATAAATAATAGCTTATAATTTATTTTAACTTTATTACTATTTTATTTTAAGTTTAAAGCTTGAAAATAATTAAAATAAATATTAATTATAAATTTTATAAGTAAAGCTAAGCTTTTATAATAAGGAAATTACTTAGTAATAATATTATAATAATATTTTAAAATATTATATATAAGTTTTAATTTAATTTAAAATAGCTTTATATTATTTTTAAAAAAAATATATATTTAATTAATAAAGCTTATATTTTTATTATATAAAAGGTATTAATATAAGCTTTATAATAAATTAATAAAGAAGCTTTTTAAAAAAAGATTAAATTTTTAAATAAAGTCTTAATAATATAACTATATATAAAATAATATTATTTAAAAACTTAATAAAGTTCCTTAATAATTATTATTAATAATATAATAAATATAAATTAAATTTATAATAAGAATATAATAATATAAGTAAAGATTTTTAATATTAAATTATATATATTAAAAGTTTAACTTTAATAATATTTTAAATATTATTAATTTAAATATATTATTAAATATTATATAATAAAGCTATAATATATTTAATATTTTATTTTTTTTTATAAAAAGTAAATCTGCTTATTTTATAGCTTATAGGAAAAGATTATATTATTACTTTTTTTATTAAAAGCTTTATTTTAAGTAAAATTAACTTTATTTTTAGATAAGAGCAGTATAAGATTAGGCAAAAGATATATATATTTCTTAACCTTAAAAGTTTATAAACTAAAACTTTATATATACCGCCCCTTCTCCCTTTTTAATATTAACTAAAGTTTAATAATAATAAAAGCGGAAATACTAAAAAGCGAATATAATAATACCTCCCCTAACCTCTTTTCTAAACTTATTTATAGCTTTATTATAATAATCTAGCTATTTTTTAAAATTAGCTATTATAAGGTTTATTATAAGATAATAAAACTTTTATATATTCCTTAGCTATATTAATAAAGCTTTAATTAATTAAATTATTAAAGCTATTTTAATTAATTATAAAAATTTAATTTATAGCGATAATAATAGCTAGTAAGATAAGTAAGCTATATAAATTTTATATTAAACTTAATTTATATATACTTTTATTATTATAAAGTTTATTTTAAAAAATATTAGCTTTTTAATTATTAATTATTACTTAACTTATTAAATATATAAAATACTAAGTATAAATATAACTTTTATATATTTTATAAATTCCGTGCTTATAGTAACGTAGATATAAACTTCTTATTCTTATATTATAGGCGGACTCCGCTCCCTTTATTACCTTGTAGCGATAGCTAGCCGCGCCCGGAGCGATTTTAAAAAGGAGAGTAACGCTATATAAGTTAATTATAACTATAAAAATTTTTTACTTAAAATATAGCTTTACTCCGAATTATAATAATCCTAAATTTAAGGGTTTACTATACTTATTATTTTATTAGAAGCTAAGGGAAATATTAATAAGATTATTTTAAAAAACGCTTCTATCTTTATATAAGTAATTATCGAATAAGTAGCGGAGTCTAAAAGAGTTTAAGAAGGTGCCCCCCTTACTCTAATTTTATTAGTTAGTAATATTTTTTTAGCTATTATAGCTATAGTTTCCTTTTTTTATAGCTTTAAGGAAAGCGGAATTTCTCTAATATAAGCTATAATTATAGCTAAAGCGCTAAAAAAGATTATTAAAAAATAAGTTTCTAAGTAATATAAGCGATAGCTTATAATTTATTTTAATTTTATAGCTATTTCGCTTTAAATTTAAAGCTTTAAGGTAATTAAAATAAATATTAATTATAAACTTTATAAGTAAAGCTAAGCTTTTATAATAAGGGAATTACTTAGTAGCGATATTATAATAATATTCTAAGATATTATTTATAAGCTTTAGTTTAATTTAAGGAAGCTTTATATTATTTTTAAAGAAAAGGCACGCTTAACTTATAAAGGTTATACTCTTATTATAAAAAGCGTGCTAATATAAGCTTTATAATAAAATAATAAAAATATTTTTAAAGAAAGATTAAGTTATTAAATAAAGTTTTAGTAATATAATTATATATAAAAAATATTATTTTAAAACTTAGCGGAGTTTTTTAATAATTATTATTAATAACGTAGTAAATAAAAACTAAATTTATAATAAAAATATAATAATATAAATAGAGATTTTTAATACTAAACTATATATATTAAAAGTCTAACTTTAGTAATATTTTAAATATTACTAACTTAAATATATTATTAAATATTATATAATAAAGTTATAATATAGTAAATATTTTACCGCTTTATATATAAAAAGTAAGTTTACTTACCTTATAGCTTATAAAAAAAGATTATATTATTACTTTTTTTATTAAAAATTTTACTTTAAATAAAGTTAACTTTACTTTAAGATAAGAGTAATATAGGACTAAGCGAAAAATATATATATTATCTAACTTTAAAAGTTTATAGACTAGAATTTTATATTTATCGCCCCTTCTTTTCTTTTAGCGCTAACTAGAAACTAATAATAGCTAAAGCGGAAATATTAGAAAGCGAATATAATAATACCCCCTCCTCTAACTCTAACTTTATATTTATTTATAGCTTCGCTATAATAATTTAGCTATTTTTTAAAATTAGCTATTATAAAGTTTATTATAAAATAATAAAACTTTAATATATTTTTAAGCTATACTAATAAGGCCTTAATAGATTAGATTATTAAAGCTATTTTAATTAAATATAAAGAATCGGTTTATAATAATAATAATAGCTAAGAAAATAAATAAGCTATATTAACTTTATATTAAACTTAGTTTATATATACTCTTATTACTATAAAGTTTATTTTAGAGGAAATATTAGCTTTAAATTACTAATTAATACCTAACTTATTTAATATATAAAGTACCGGGTATAAGCGGGGTTTAACTTAAAGTTAAGGTAACGCTTAAGGGACGGTTTTACTTTAAGTTCTCTAGTTTTTCCCCGTCTTAGAATATATATAAGATAGTTTTAAGCTATATAAGGCGTACTCGCGTAGAAATTATTATTATTATATTAAGTATAGATAAAGTTTAACTTAAAGCTAAGGTAATATTTAAAGAAAGGGTTTTATTTTAAGTTTTTTAGTTTTTCCCTTTTTTAAAATATATATAAGATAGTTCTAAGCTATATAAGGTATATTAATATATTAATATTATTATATTATAATATAATATTAAAAGAATATAATTTAAATATAATTATTATTAAAAGTTAAGAAAAGGTAAAAATTATAGCTTTAGAATATTATATAAAGAAACTATAACTTATCTTAGCGTTTAGTATATAAAACTAACTAAGATTTATTCAAAGTTAATATTAACTTAATATATTATTTATAAAAATAGAAAAGTTGCTACTTAAAGCTTAATATAAGAATTATAATAAGGGTAAATTAAGTAAAATTTAAAATAAAGAAATAAGCGGCTACGTTTCTAAAAATAAGCTATTATATAAAATACTTATTAAAATAATAATATTTTATAATAAAAATATAAGCGCTATTATATATATAATAATATATAGCTATATTAAGTAAAAAATAATATAAAAGTAAATTATAATAATTTTTAAAAATAAGAATATATTATATAAAGTTTATAATATAATCGCTAAAAAGTTTATTTAAAATAAAATTAAAAACTAAATTTTTAATTTAAAAAATACCTTAGCGCTTATAACTTATATATATTTTACAAACTTTACGCTTATAGTAATATAAATATAAACTTTTTATTTTTATATTATAAGTAAACTCCGCTTCTTTTATTATTTTATAATAATAGCTAGTTATACTTAAAGTAACTTTAAGGGGGAGGGTAACGCTATATAAGTTAATCGTAACTATAAAATTTTTTTACTTAAAATATAGCTTTACTTTAAATTATAATAATCTTAAATTTAAAAATTTATTATATTTATTATTTTATTAAAAGATAAAGTAAATATTAATAAGATTATTTTAAAAAATACTTTTATTTTTATATAAATAATTATTAAATAAGTAGCGAAGTCTAAAAATGTTTAGGGAGACGCCCCTCTTACTTTAACTTTATTAGTTAATAATATCTCCTTAGCTATTATAACTATAATTTCTTCTCTTTTTTATAGCTTTAAGGGGAGCGGAATTTCTTTAATATAAGTTATAATTATAGCTAAAACGCTAAAGAAAACTATTAAAAAGTAAGTTTTTAAGTAATATAAGCGATAGCTTATAATTTACTTTAACTTTATTATTACTTTATTTTAAGTTTAAAGCTTTAAAATAATTATAATAAATATTAATTTTAAATTTTATAAATAAGGCTAAGCTTTTATAGTTAAAAAACTACTTAATAGCGATATTATAATAATATTTTAAAATATTATTTATAAGCTTTAATTTAATTTAAAATAGCTTTATATTACTTTCGGAGAAAAAGTATACTTAATTAGTAAAAGTTATATTTTTATTATAAAAAAGGTATTAATATAAGCTTTATAATAAAGCGGTAAGGAAGCTTTTTAAAAAAAATTATTAAATAAGGTTTAAATAATATAACTATATATAAAAAAATATTATTTTTAAACTTAGCAGAGTTCCTTAATAATTATTATTAATAATATAGTAAATATAAATTAAATTTATAATAAAGGTATAATAATATAAGCGGAGAGCCCTTCTAGCGTAGTAGTTAAGCGTCTAGAGATATTAGTCTCCTATAAGAGAGGTAGTCGGTTCGAATCCGGCGGAGGGCACGGGTATTTTTTACCCTAACTATATAGCCGGGGTACGGTCCGACCCCGGCATAACCCCGGCAGGAGTAATAACCCTGCCGGGCTCCTTTCCTCCCTCGGTAGGAGTAGTAACCTAGCCGAGGCTTAGGTAAGGTATAGGGGTAAGGGTATAGTTAGATAACGTAAGTTATTAAAGGAATAAGTCCCTTTTAATAGCGACTATAATCTAGTAATAAAGTACGATTATAAAATAAAAACTATCTTCGCTATAGTATTTACCGATATATATACCGGAACTACTTAGAACTTAGATAAGATATACGATAAGAAGTATAAGTACCTCTCGCTTAAAATTAGCGTAATTTCGGATATTTCCTATAATGATTAAGCTTTCTAATATAATAAAGTTAGCTTATAAGCTAGCCGAATATATTAAGTAAAGGGTTTTTCCCCGAGAGCTCCGGTTTTTCCTCTCTATTAAATAATTATATACCTAAATACCTATATAAGTTATTAGAGTAATATAATATATATAAATATAAGTAAAGATTTTTAATATTAAATTATATATATTAAAAGTTTAACCTTAATAATATTTTAAATATTATTAATTTAAATATATTACTAAATATTATATAATAAAACTATAATATAATAAATATTTTATTACTTTATATATAAAAAGAAAGTTTACTTACTTTATAACTTATTAAAAAAATTATATTATTATCTTTTTTATTATAAATAATAATATTTATACGCTAGTATGCTTAATATAGCTTAGAACTATCTTATATATATTTTAAAAGTAAGAAAAACCGGAGAACTTAAAGTAAAACCCTCCTCTTAAGTATTACCTTAGCTTAGGGCTAGACTAAGTCCGTACCTAGCACTTTATACTTTAGATAGGTTTAATAATAATAAGTAATTAGGAAGCCGATATTTCCTCCGGAGTAAAGTCCGTAATAGTAAGAGTATACGTAGTTTAGGTTTAATACGGAGTCCGTACGGCTATTTATCTTCTTAGGCGTTATTATTACTATAAACTAAATCTCCGCGCTTAATTATAATATTCTAAATAATCTATTTAATTAAAGCTTTATTAATATAATTAAAGAATATATAAAAGTTTTACTAGCTTATAATAAACCTTATAATAGCTAGTTTTAAAAAGCGGCTTAATTATTATAGCGGAGTTACGAATAAGTTTAGAGAGGGGGTTAGAGGTAAAGCTACTATATTCGCTTTTTAGCGTTTCCGCCCTAGCTATTATTAGACTCTAGTTAGCGCTAAAGGGGGAGGAGGGGTAATATATATAGAATTCCGATTCGTAAATCTCCGGGGTTAGGAAATATAAATATCTTTCGCCTAGTCCTACGCTACTCTTATTTTAAGGTAAAGTTAACTTTACTTAAGGTAAGTCCCCCGATAAAAAAGGTAATAATATAGTCTCTTTCTATACGCTATAAAATAAGCTAACTTATTTTCTACGTATAAAAAAGCGGAGTACTAGCTATATTATAGCTTCGCTATATAATATTTAGCGATATATCTAAGCTAATAATACTTAAAATATTATTAAGGTTAAACTTTTAGCTTATAAAATTCCGCGTTAAAAATCTCCGCTTATATTATTATACTTTTATTATAAATTTAGTTTATATTTATTATATTATTAATAGTAATTATAAAAAAACTCCGCTAAGTTTTTAAATAATATTTTTTCGTATATAGTTATATTACTAAGATTTTATTTAATAACTTAATTTTTTTTTAAAAAGCTTCTTTACCGCTTTATTATAAGGCCCGCGCTAATACCCCTTTTATAATAAGAGTATAACCTCCGCTAATTAAATATACCTTTTCTCCGAAAATAATATAAAGCTACCTTAAATTAAACTAAAGCTTATAAATAATATTTTAGAATATTATTATAATATTACCGCTAAGTAATTTCCTTATTATAAGAGCTTAGCTTTACTTACGGAGTTTATAGTTAATATTTATTATAATTACTTTAAGGCTTTAAACTTAGAGTAGAGTAATAATAGAATTAAAGTAAATTATAAGCTAATATTTATATTATTTAAAAACTTATTTTTTAATAATTTTCTCTAGCGCTTTAGCTATAATTATAGCTTATATTAGAGGAGTTCCGCTCCCCTTAAAGCTATAGAAAAAAGAGGAAACTACGGCCGTAATAGCTAAGGAAATATTATTAATTAACGGAGTCGGAGTAGGGGGGGCGCCTCCCCGGACTTTTTTAAACTCCGCTATTTATTCGATAATTACCTATATAGAGACTAAGGTATCCCCCGAAATAATCTTATTAATACTCGCCTTAGCTTTTAATAAGGTAAAAGGTACGGTAAACTCTTAGGTTTAAGTTTATTACGATTTAAAGTAAAGCTATATTCTAAGTAAAAAATTTTCGTAGTTACGATTAACTTATATAATATTACTCTCCCCCTTAGAGTCGCTCTAAGCGTAGCTTAAAGCTATTACTATAAGGTAACGAAAAGAGCGGAGTCTACTTATAATATAAGAATAAGTAGTCTATATTTATATTACTATAAGCGCGGGATTTATAGAATATATAAAAGTTATATCTTTTTTATTAAAAGTTTTACTTTAAATAAAATTAATTTTATATTAAAATAAAAGTAATATAAAATAAAGTAAAAGATATATAAAAGTATTTAATATAAAAGTAACTTATTAAAATAACTATATATTTAAAAAGGGGGTTACCTTTTTAATATAATTTAATATTTTATATTAGATTTTATTTCTACTTTTTAAAATATAAATATAAGCGAAAAAAAAATAAATAATATAGAATATTATTTATTTTAATATAATCTTATTAACTTTTATATATTTTATAAATTTTACGCTTATAGTAATATAAATATAAACTTTTTATTTTTATATTATAAGTAGACTCCGCTCCCTTTATTATCTTATAGCGATAGCTAGCTATACTTAAAGTAACTCTAAGAGGGAAGGCGACGCTATATAAGTTAATTATAACCGCGAAAACTTTTTACTTAGAATATAACTTTACTTTAAATTATAATAATTTTAAACTTAAAAACTTATTATACTTATTACCTTATTAGAAGCTAAGGTAAATATTAATAAAATTATTTTAAGAGACGCTTTTATTTTTATATAAGTAATTATTAAATAAGTAGCGGAGTCTAAGAGGGTTTAGGGAGGTGCCCCCTTTACTTTAACTCTATTAATTAATAATATCTTCTTAGCTATTATAGCCGCGGTTTCCTTTTTTTTCTATAGCTTTAAAGAAAGCGGAACTCTTTTAATATAAGCTATAATTATAACTAAAGCGCTAAAAAAATTATCGAAAAATAAGTTTTTAAGTAATATAAATAATAGCTTATAATTTAGTTTAATTTTATAGTTATTTTACTTTATATCTAAAACTTTAAGGTAATTATAATAAATATTAATTATAAACTTTATAAGTAATACTAAGCTTTTATAATAAGGAAACTACTTAGCAGTAATATTATAATAATATTTTAAAATATTATTTATAAGCTTTAGTTTAATTTAAAATAGCTTTATATTATTTTTAAAAAAGGTATATTTAATTAGCGGAGATTATACTCTTATTATAAAAAAAGTATTAGTATAAGCTTTAAATAAAGTAGTAAGGAAGCCTTTTAGAAAAAAAATAAGTTATTAAATAAAGTTTTAGTAATATAACTATATATAAAAAAATATTATTTTAAAACTTAGCGGAGTTTTTAAATAATTATTATTATTAATATAATAAATATAAACTAAATTTATAATAAAAATATAATAATATAAATAGAGATTTTTAACGCTAAATTATATATATTAAAAGTTTAACTTTAATAATATTTTAAGTATTATTAACTTAAATATATCGCTAAATATTATATAGTAAAGTTATAATATAATAAGTATTTTATTATTTTATATATAAAAAGTAAGTTTACTTACCTTATAACTTATAAAAAAAGATTATATTATTATTTTTTTTTATTAAAGGTTTTATTTTAAGTAAAGTTAACTTTATTTTAAAATAAAAGCGGTATAAAACTAAGTAAAGGATATATATATTACCTAACCTTAAAAGTTTATAAATTAAAGCTTTATATATACTACCCCTCCTCTCCTTTTAACGCTAACTAGAAACTAATAATAGCTAAAGTAGAAATACTAAAAAGTAAATATAATAATACCCCTTTCTCTAACTTTAATTTTATACTTATTTATAGCTTTACTATAATAATCTAGCTATTTTTTAAATTTAGCTATTATAAAGTTTATTATAAGATAATAAAATTTTTATATATACTTAAGCTATACTAATAAAGCTTTAATAAATTAAATTATTAAGGCCGCTTTAATTAAATACGGGGATTTAGTTTATAGCGATAATTATAGCTAAAAGGATAAATAAGCTATATAAACTCCGCACTAAACCTAGTTTACGCGTACTCTTACTATCGCGGAGTCTACTTTAAGGAAAATATTAGCTTCTTAATTATTAGTTAATACCTAACTTATTAAATATATAGAGTGCTAGATACGGATAGGGTCTAACCCGAAGCTAAGGTAACGCTTAAAGGGAGGGTTTTACTTTAAGTCCTTTAGTTTTTCCCCCTCTTAGAATATATATAAGATAGTTTTAAGTTATATAAGGTATATTAGCGTATAAATTATTATTATTATTATTATTTATTTTAATAAAAGTTTAATTCTCTTTTTAAGTTTTAATTAGAAGGAAAGTTAAATTTTAATATATTTACTTATAAACTATAAATTATTATTTTTATTTATAATTTCTAATATTATTAATTTTAAATATAGAATATTTATATTATATAATAAAATAGCTATTATATTTAGTTCTTACTTATTTACTTTTTTTATTATTTACTTTTTATTAGTTTTATCTTTTTTAGAAATAAAGTAAGGTATTAGAAGTAATATAGTAATCTTATATAATAATAAAAGTATTACTTTTATATTTAATACTTTCTTAAGTTAACTTTATTTTACTAAGAGAAATTTAATAAGTATTTATTATAAGAGATTTTTTAGTTACTTAGTTAGTATCTTTAAAAAGAAAAGAGTTCTTTTATTTAATTATTAATTATTTAACATAGTTATCTTCCTATATATTAGGAGCTGCTTTATAAAAATATATAGCCCTTACTATAAGCTAAGCCGCGCTACTATAGCTTTTATAAAGCTACTTTAAATATAAATAAGAGATATTTAGCGATATTAAGCGAGGCGAGTACCTTATATAGAAACCTTTTATTTTAAAAGATTATTCTAATAATAAGGAGTTAATTATTTATAAAATTTATAAAAATATTTATTTAAATAATATACTTAAGTATAATATAGCTAAAATATTAGCAGATTTATATAATAATAATAAATATATTATATTTAAATTATATTATATTAGGAAACTATTAGTTAATTTTAATATAAACGTGATTAAATTTATAAAAGTTTTAGATAAATACCTTATAAATATTATAATAAAGAATTTAATTAAATTTTATAAAATTACCGGTATTATAAGATATATATAAGTTATAGTATAAAGTTTAAATTATAATATTAATAGTTTATAAGTAATTACTTATAAGGTGCGTAAATTATTATTTAATATATATAATATTAATAATAAAATTTATTTTAATTATAATAATATTATTATTAAGTATAATACTCTTATATAATTATTAAATAAACTATATTTATTTATAATAGTTAATAAATCTAATCTTTAAATTATATCTAATTATAATAAATTTAATAGTTATTCTTTATTTAATCTTTTATATACGGAGTATAGTAATTCTTTTTATTCCTTTAGAAATACTATAGCTATAGTAAAGCTAGTAAAAAATTCAAATTTACTAGCAGCTTTAATTATAGTAAATTCCTCTACTCTTACTTTATCTCCTTTATTTAATACTTAGTAATTAAATAAAAATAAAAAGGAATAGTTTTCTTTAATAAGGAAGTTAAAAAAAGAAGAAGAAGTAAAAAACCCTCTAGGTTTAGATAATAGTAATTATAGAATTACTTTAAATATAAAAATAGGAAATAACTTAAAATAAGTTAAAAGTGAAATTATTAGAAAAGAAGTAAGTGTTATAAGTATAAGTAAAGGTATATTAGATAGTAAATACTTAGATAAGGTTATTAAAAGGTTAGGATTAGAATACTCGGATATTAAATCTATAAATAATTTAAAGTATAAAATAAATATAGGTAAAATTAGTAAAGAAAATTCTTAAGGGGATAAGTTAGGAAAAATATTTAAAAGTTTTAATTTATTATTATCTTATAGTTTAAAGTTTATTATATATTATAATATAGAATAAATATTTAAAATTATAAACGGATATTACTTAGTTAATTATATTACTAATACTTATAACTTAATAAAAGAATTTTATAGAAATATTAAAAGTGTTTAGCTAAAGTATAATTTTTTAGCTAGTAATAACTTAATTATAAAGTTTTAACTTTTATAAATTAAAGTTTAAAATCTTAATTTAAGTAAATAAAATATTTATCTTTTAGTTATAAAAAGTATTACTAAAAGAAAAATTATACTACTTTATAAAAATAAATTCTTATCTTCTAACTTTATACTTTTATTTATAGAATTTTATATATATTATAGTTACCTTTTATATAAAAAAGGTAATATTTTTAAATTTAGTTTTTATAATAAATATATTATTAGAGTTATAATTATTAAGTTTATAGTTAAATATATTATAACTATTTATAATATTAATTATAAGTTTATAGCTTATATTTTAAACTTTAGTTAAAATAATAAGTTTATTAAATATATTTTAAATAATAATAATAAAATATATAAATTACAGATATCTAATATTTATAATAAAATATTAAATAAGATAACTTTTTTATATATAGATAAATTTAAATTAGTAAGTTTAAAATATAAAGTAAATATAAAATATTTAACTAGTATTAGTAAAAAATATATATATAAAAATAATATTATAACTATTAATATTAAATTATATAAGAAAATAATTTATATATTCCTTATATATATAGTTTCTATAATAGTAAATATAAAAAAGTTTATTATTTCTTAAATTTTAAATACTAATAGGAAATAATTAATATTATAATTAATAATATAATATTACCTAAATATAAAGGATATTAAGTATATACTTATAACTTTTATAAGTTTAATAACGCTTTCTTATTTAGAATTATAAATAGTAAGTATAAAGTAAGTAATATACTACTTAAAAATAGTAGATTATTATTCTTTATAGCTATAAGATATAATAAAAATTATAAAAAAAGATTTAATTTAAAATTTATAAATTTTATAGCTTTATTATTATATTTACTAGCTAGTTTATATAAATTTTATAAAGTAAAAGTATATAAAGACGTATTCTCTTATAATTTCGTTAATAAATCTAATTTAAATTATATAAGAGAATTATTAAATTATAAGTATTTTCCTTAATTTATAGTTATAGTTATAAAATATATTAATATAGTAAATTAATATAATAAAGATTAAGATATAAGATTAGAAACTTTAAAATATTAAATTAAAGATTTAATATTATTATATTAAATCCTTTTAAAAATAGATAATATTATTTATCTTAATTATAAAGTTAATATAACTAATAAACCTATTATTATATCTTTAGTTATAGTAATACTAAGATTTAATTTTATAGATAAAAGTTATAAAATACCTAAAACTAGAGGTAGTATAAAGAATACTATTAGAAAAGTATTTTTTAATAATAAAAATAAAATATTTATACTTATAAGGTATAAGGTATATAGCTATAACTATAATAATTTATATTTTATTATAATATTATAAGACCTACCGGTAAGGGAACTAGTATTTAGCTTAATAAAGAATATAATAAAAATATTTAAGTTTATTAAAGTAAAAGTTACTTTTTTAGATAATATTAGAATACTAGTACTTCCTATTAAAATTCTAAGTAAAAGCAGGGAGGTAAAATTAATCTTCCTTAAAAGTACTTAAATATAGTAATATTACTTAAAAGAAGTTAAATTAGCTATAAACTATAAATATAAGGTGGAAGTTTTAGAATTATATTTATTTAAGCAAGGTAAGGGTATGCTTAAAGATTTTATTAAATATATAGCTATGTTTAAAAATAATTCTACTAGTATAGTTAGAAATATTTATAAATTACTTATAAATACTTTTTATAGAAGATTTAGGATAAAAAATAATTATAATATTACTATAATAGTAAGTAATAAAAAATATAAAGAAATTATAAAAAGATATAATATTATAAAAGCTTTTAAGTTAAGTAAAGATAGAGTCTTTATTAAATATAGTAAATATTTATTTAAAATAGCTTATAAGTAAAGTAAAATTAATTATAAAGAAGATTTAATAAAATTAATATATAATAATTTTATAAATAACTTAACTCTTATTATTATAGCTATAGTATTATAAGATAGAATTTTAATATACCTTTAAATACTTAATTTTATATATACTAGTACGGATTTTATTTTCTTACTAAATAAATTACCTAATAATATTATTAGAAAAGAGATTAGTAAATTTAAATAAGAGTATAGTAAATTAATTTATAAAGGTATTTTTATCTCCCCTAAGCTTTCTTATTTAAGTATATTAGAAGGGGAAATTAAAAAAACTAAAAGTATTTTATTAGAAGTAAGTAAATTTAATTACTATAAACTATTAAAAGGAGGATCTCTTAATATAGAAGAAGAAAGATAAATATATAATCTAAAAGATAAAAGTATAATAATTATTAAACAAAGTATAAATATTAGCGGGGTATATAATAAATATAATAAGTTATTTTTAAAAAGGAAATAAGTTAATATATTACCCCTAGTTATTAATAAAAAGTTTAAAATAATTTATTTAAATTTAGTATTTCTATTATTTACTATTATAGATATTATATATATAAATAGATTGTTATTAGTTATTAAGGTTTAAATAGCTTTTTATTAATTTTATAAATTTTTTTTATCCTATTCTATATTTTATAGTACCCTCCTTTATATATAATAAAATAATAATAAAAACTACTACTATTAAGGCGAATATAATAGTAATAGTTTTTATTAATATTATAAGTTTCTATAATTAAAAGGTAGTAAAATAAATTTTATTAATTTATATTAATTTAAATATTTTTCTATTATAAATTATTATAAATTATTATATTATATTATATTATATTATATTATATTATATTATATTATATTATATTATATTATATTATATTATATTATATTATATTATATTATATTATATTATATTATATTATATTATATTATATTATATTATATTATATTATATTATATTATATCTTACTAACGCTTTAACTAAACTTTATAATAATTAATTACTTATATTATAATTAAGTAGTAAATGTTAATAAGTATAATAATACTTTATTAATTTTTAAATTATTATTATATAAGTTTATTTATAATATAAATATTAATATTACTTTTATTTATAACTTTATTACTTATAATATTATAATATAATTTAATACTATTTAAAATATAATTATAAAATTTATTTATATATTATTTATCTAAATATATAATAATAAAAGTTTTCTTTACTATAACTAATAATATTTCTATATAGTTTATATAAGTACTAAAGTAATTATAAATTATTATAATATTAAAATTATAACTATACTTTGTTTTATTAATAATTAAAACTATATATACGGTATTAAATAAGTAAATAAAATTAAGTATAAAAGTATTTTCTTATTTTACTTAATTAATAATATAATTTCTTATAAAATCTATTAATAGTTTTTATAATATTATCTTTTTAAGTTTTAATCCTCTAATCGCTATTATAATATTATACGTTATAAAACTTATATATTTCTAAGTTAAAACTAACCTTAAAAGAGTAATTTATTATATAGGTAAGTTTAATTTATTTATTATATTTATAATATTATTAAACTAATTTATAAAATTTTTTCACACTTTATATAATTTAAATAGTATATTATATATTATTTTACTTAATACTTTTAAATCTTTAATAGTTAATATAAAATCCTCTTTTAAACCTCTATTTTTAGCTTTATATATATAATACTTATTAACTAACCCTGCTTTATAAAAGTGTTCTAAAAGTAATTAATTTAATATTCCTTTATTTATAATATTATAAGTTATAGTTATTATTCCTCTTTTAATTAGTTTTCTAATTATCTTTAAATATTGTAAGTTTAAATATAAAGAATCTTTTACTATTAATAATTTAAACTTTTCTTTAATATTTAATAGTAAATTACTATAAACATCTTTAAGCTTATTATATAAAAAAGTTTTAGCTATATTAACTCTTTAAGCTAAATATATATTACTTATTATATTACTTAAATACTAAATACTATTATAAGTTATATTTAATAAATTAAGTATTCTATAAATAAATTATTTTAAGTTATTTATATACTTTTTAAGTTTTAAAGTATAAGCTAAAAATATTAATAGTTCCTTAGCTTTTTATTATAAATTATTTTCTAAACTCTCTATAATTTTATCTATATTACTACTTACTTAACTTAATTTATAATATTTAGATTTTTTATCTAAACTATATATATTAGCAAGATAGATTTTTAAAGAATTAATACTATACTTATTTAACACTTTACTATTCTTAAATAAAAAAAGAGCTTTAGCTAATTTACCCCCTTATATGTTTAAACTTATTAATAAAGTATATATTTTACCTTTTTAATTAATAAAGCTAGTTAAATATATTTTATTATAATTATATATTAATAAAGTAATATTTAATATAAAGATTTTATATAAATGTTTACTATTATAAAAAGTAATAAGGTAACTATTAATATAGTTTTTATCTTTATAGTATTTTACTAACTTTTTTATATTTTTATAATAGTTTAAAAGTATAAGTTATTTTCTATTACTTTTATAATATACTTTACTATAAGTAATATCGAATAGATTTCTATTTATTATAAATTTTATAAAAGCTATTTTATTTAGTATATTAATAATATCTTTAATATATTTTATACACTTTCCTTTTAAATTTTTAATACTAAGCGAAGCTAAGCTTTTTAATTTATATTTATAATTAGTTAATATATTACTATACTTTATTATCTCTCCGCTTTTATTAATTTTTTAAGGAAGTAAGTTAATAATTATTAATAATTTATTTATATTAAGTAATATAATATAATTTATAAAATACTTTAAATCTAATTTAAGTAAAATAATACGCTTATATAAATCTTTTTTAATACTTACTTTTCTTATTTTAAAAAAAATTAAATTTTTTACTTAAAAATATATAAAGTTACACCTTAAAGTTATAATCTCCTCTTTACTTAAAAAAAATTATTATCTTTTATATAATTTACTAATTTATAATCTAACTTAAGTATTAATATTTTATTTTTTATATAATTATTATAATAATATAAGGCTGCTTATAATAATAATATATTACTTATATAACTTTTATATATTTTATAAACTCCGCGCTTATAGCGACGCTAATATAAACTTCTTATTCTTATATTATAAGCAGACTCCGCTCCCTCTATTACCTTATAATAATAGCTAGCCGCGCTTAAAGTAACTCTAAGGGGGAGGGCAACGCTATATAAATTAATTATAACCGCGAAAATCTTTTACTTAAAATATAGCTTTACTTTAAATTATAATAATCTTAAACTTAAAAGTTTATTAAATTATAATAATCTTAAACTTAAAAGTTTATTATATTTATTACCTTATTAGAAGCTAAAGTAAATATTAATAAAATTATTTTAGGAGATATTTTTATTTTTATATAAGTAATTATCGAATAAATAGCGGAGTCTAAAAAGGTTTAAGGAGGTGCCCCCTTTACTTTAACTTTATTAGTTAATAGTATTTTCTTAGCTATTATAATTATAGTTTCCTCTTTTTTTATAGCTTTAGGGGGAGTAGAACTTTTTTAATATAAGTTATAATTATAGCTAAAACGCTAAAAAAAACTATTAAAAAGTAAATTCTTAAGTAATATAAGTAATAGCTTATAATTTATTTTAATTTTATAGCTACTTTACTTTAAGTTTAAGGCCTTAAGGCGATTATAATAAATATTAACTATAAACTCCGCGAGTAAAGCTAAGCTTTTATAATAAGGAAACTACCTAGTAGTAATATTATAATAATATTCTAAAATATTATTTATAAGCTTTAGTCTAATTTAAAATAGCTTTATATTATTTTTAGAAAAAAAATATATTTAACTAGCGGAGGTTATACTTTTATTATAAAAGGGGTGCTAGCGCGGGCCTTATAATAAAGCGGTAACGAAGCTTTTTATAAAAAGATTAAATTATTAAATAAGGTTTTAATAATATAATTATATATAAAAAGATATTATTTTAAAATTTAATAAAGCTTTTTAATAGTTATTATTAATAGTATAGTAAATATAAACTAAATTTATTATAAAGGTATAATAATATAAGTAGAGATTTTTAACGTTAACTTATATATATTAAAAGTTTAACTTTAGTAATATTTTAAATATTACTAACTTAGATATATTATTAAATATTATATAATAAAGCTATAATATAGTAAATACTTTACTACTTTATATATAAAAAGTAAGTTTACTTATTTTATAGCTTATAAAAAAAACTATATTATTATTTTTTTTATTAAAAGTTTTACTTTAAGTAAAGTTAACTTTCCCTTAAAATAAAAGCGGTATAGGACTAGGTAAAGGACGCGTATATTACCTAATCTTAAAAGTTTATAAATAAAAACTTTATATATATTACCCCTCCTTCTCCTTCTCTAGCGCTAACTAAAAACTAATAGTAGCTAGGGCGGAAATATTAGAAAGCGAATATAATAATACCTCCTCCTTTAACCTTAACTTTATACTTATTCGTAGCTTTATTATAATAATCTAGCTATTTTTCGTAATTAGCTATTATAAAGTTTATTATAAAATAATAAAACTTTTATATATTCTTAAGCTACGCTAATAAAGCTTTAATAGATTAGATTATTAAAGCTATTTTAATTAAATATAAGGATTTAGTTTATAGCGATAATAATAGCTAAGAGGATAAGTAAGCTATATAAACTTTATACTAAACTTAGTTTACGCGTATTCTTATTATCGCGGAGTTTACTTTAGGGGAAATATAAGCTTTTAAATTATTAGTTAATACCTAACTTATTAAATATAAAAAATACTAGGTATAAGCGGGGTCTAACTTAAAGCTAAGGTAACGCTTAAAGGGAGGGTTTTACTCTAGGTTCTCTAGTTTTTCCCCTTTTTAAAATATATATAAAATAGTTCTAAGCTATATAAAGTATATTAGTATATAATTTATTATTATTATTATTATTATATTACTTATATTATAAAATAGTTTAGTTATAGGTTAATTTTCTATCTTTTTATATTTAATAATAAGTAGTATACATTTTAATAAAATTACTAATAAGATTAAACTTTTTTCTAAATTTTTAATAATATTAAAATAAGGTTTATATTTACTAAAAGCTTTAATAGTAAAATATTTATTAAAATCCTCCTTTAATTTATTTAATTATTTAACTATAACTTGAATACTAAACTTATTTAAATCTAATCCTTTTTTAGAAATTAATTTATTAATTTTAATTTTACTATATTATTTAAGTTTATTTTTAATAGCTATTTATTTTTTATTACTATCTACTTTTAAGTTTAATATTTATTATATAGCTAAATACCTAGGAGAAGATACTTTTAAATACTTATTTATTATAAACTTATCTTTTAAAGAAAAATACCTTTTTATTTATTTAACTTTAGATTTTAATCCTTTTAACTTAGTTAATTAAGTTATAAAAATAAATAGTTTAGTTAAACCTCCCCTTCCTAAATTTTTTCTTTTATATTCGCTTCTTACTAATACTATATTTTTATAAAACTCTATAAACTTATCTATAATTAGATTTTTATTAATAGAAAAAATATATTTACCTAATTTATTATAAATATTATTTATATATATTTTAGAATTTTTAAGGTATTTATTTTTAAAGTAGTTTATAAACATATTATAATAGCCCTTATACTTAAAATTAGAGTTTAATATATTTAACCTTAAAATATAATTTAAGAATTTAAGGTTATACTTATCTAAGTATAAAATATAATTCTCTTTTTTAATATCTAATAAATGTTTATTATTATTATTAGTTTATAAAAATAAATAATACTTAATTTTATAAAATTTAGATAAGTTTAAATTATTTAGTATACTAGTTAAATCTTTCTTAAACTTTAACTTTTTATCTTAATATATAAATAAAATAATATAATAATCTTAACTATTTTTATTATTTATAATATAAATAATAATAATAATAATAATAATAATATTATTATTATTCTTATTATTATTATTCTTATTATTATTCTTATTATTATTATTATTATTATTATTCTTATTATTATTATTATTATTATTATTATTATTATTATTATTATTATTATTATTATTATTATTATTATTATTATTATTATTATTATTATTATTATTATTATTATTATTATTATTATTAAAAATATATTATAAGTTAAGATATATAAGGCGGGTATAGCGATTATATTACTAATAATAAGGATAAGCGCAGAGGATTATTATTACTTAGGTATAAAAGAGGTATAAAGATTAATTACTAGGCGCGGTATAATATAAGTAATAGCTAGTATAATTTATAAGTAATTAATATAAGTAAGAAACTTTAATATAAGTTAAGTATATTAATTAAGGATTTTTTTAGCGTAAGGGTAAGTAAGTAAAGTAATAGCTTATTTTTCCCTAACTATTATTTATAAGTTATTAATAGCTTATTATAAGCGTATATTTATAATAAAAAGGTAACTTTTTTAAAAGTATTTTTTTCACCGCTATTTGTATATTTTTAAGCTACCTTATAACTATATTAGTAATTAATATTATAGCTATTATAAAGGTCTTAAATATAAGGAGTATATAAATATTTTACGTTTTATAATATATTTATTTATCGCGTAAAATAATAATTATAGCTAATAAAATAATATATTAAAGAGGTAAGATAATAACTTAATAAATATAAAAAGCTTAAAAAAGAATAATAATAGAAAAAATAATTATAAAAATATAATAATAGAATAATAAAATATAAAGCTTAGAGAAAAAATTACTTAATAAAAGAAAATAATATAATTAGCTTAAGGAATAAAAAGAAAAAAGGAGGAAGAAAAATTTTCTATATAAAAGGGTATTTTAACTTATACCTTACATATATATATATATACCGCGGCCGGAAATACTTTTTTCTTAAAGCGGCGAGGTATATAAGGGATTCGAGCTATACCTAAATAGCTAAGTTACGTAAAAGGTACTGAGTTAAGTCCGCGCGTATAATAAGCATAAGGTATATATAAGTATATATAATTAGTTCGCGCCGCGTATAAGATAAGCGTAAGCTATATATAAATTATAACCCTAAGTATATATATTATATATATTATATATATTTAAAAACCTTTTCAGTTACTTTATATTAATAAAGTTAGCTTCTTATAAATATTAAGAAGTGTAAAACCTTTTTAATATATAAACTTATTTTTTATTAAATATTACTTTAAATTTAATATTTAAAATATTATTTTTAAACTATACTTAATATATTTTTTATTATTACGCGCTAGCACTTATAAGGATTTACCTTAAATATTTTATAATAGTTTTTAAAGATTTCTAATTATAGTTATATAACTTATAGAAACCTTATTATAAAATTACTTAAAAAGAACCTTAAGAGAAATTATTAGAAAATATAATTACTTCTCTATTAGGATTTTACTATACCTTCTCTTATTTTTACTAATATATACTTTTATATATTTTACTAAAATTTTACTTATAAGAGTTTTTTTTCTTTTTTTTCCTTTCTCCTTAGCTTAAAATCTTTATTTATAATACTAATAGTATTATTTATCTAATATATCCTAGCTATAATATTATTCTAAGCTTACTTTTTACTAGCAAGTAATAAATATATATTAAATTCTTATATCCTTATATAAAATAGAAAAAAAACTTATATATAATTAAGACTTAAACTATAACTAGCTTTTAAATATATATCTAGAGCCTTTAACTAAACTTTTAGGCGATTAAGGAGACTTATTTTAAAAACGCTTAACTTTATAATAAAATAAAGTTTTAGCGAAAACTAAACTAAGATTATAGCTATCTTTTTATAAAATATAGCTAATATAACTATATTATATTAATTATATAAAAAGATAATATAATTATAAGCGTAAATTATAAAACTCTAAAGTTAGTTAATTTAGAAAAACTAAAACTTAGATATAAAAAAACTTATTAAGAAATATTAACTATATTTAAGATTAATATAAAAGTATTTATCCTAATTAGAAAGGCCGCTTAAGATACTTTTACGCTAATTAACCTAATAAGATAGCTAAGCCTCTTTTACTTAAATATTATAAAAGTTTATTATAAAAAGGTAAGTAAGTTTTTAGGTAAAAAAGAGGACTTTAATATTTTCCTTATAAACTTAAAAGATAAGATAAGGTTTAATAAAATAATTTTCTATAATAAATAAGATTAAATAAGTATTTTATTCTATACCTTAAAAGGGAAAGCTTATAAACTATTAGAAACTTAATATAACTTAGAGAAATGCCCTTTTTTAAATTAGCTAAGATAGTTTAGTATTTAGAGTCCGCTTCTAAAAATCCGAATAAATTTATAAAAGCTATAAACTAGCTTTATAAACTAAACTTCTCCCTAACTAGTAAATAGGAAATCTAAGAGTTTCTTATAAAGTTTAACTATCTTATAGCTAAGACTTAAGTTCCCTTAGCTTAGATTAAGTATATATTTTAGAATTATTTACCCGCTAACCTTAATTTAAGCTTTCTTATAAAAGCTAAAAACTTATATATAATATATAAGGAATTTTATAAATATATAAAAAACGATATATTTTACTAAAAGAAGGAGTTTACTTATAAAAAAGCTATATAAAAAGCTTACTAAGGTAATAAAGTAACGCTAGTAATATAAAAAAAACTATAATTATAACTTAATACTAAAAAGGCTAGCCCCTAAGTAAAGATAAGAAGAAAGTTTATTAGGAAAATAATACTTATTTTATTTATAGAAAGAAAAGCTATATAGCTAAGGACTACCCTAATTAATAAAAAATAAAAAGAGTTTATAAAATTTAAACGCCTCCGCCTAATTCTATTTAATTAAATAACTTTATTTTAGGAAAAGAGTAAAACTATTATAAAGCTTTTTAATAATTTTAAGAATATTATATATAAAATAAAAGGTAAAAGAGTTATTTACTATTAATAATTAAGTTTAAGTTAATAATATTACTTTTTATACCTTTATTTTATATAATATTAAAGTAAACGCTTATTTTTTAATTAGTTTTTATTTTATAAAATAAGTAGTAAAGCGCTTAAGCGCTAAGCTTATTTCTATTTATCCTATCCCTTTTATTAATTTCTAAAACTATTAAGCTAGCTTAGTTTATAAGTATTTAATTATTATTTTAATAATTAATAAATAGTATTTTTATAAGAAATTTACTAGGTAACTAACTATACTTAAGATTTTTTTATTAGCTTACTTTAGATAGCTAAGAAAAGGTTACTACTTAATTATATAGCTTAGAAGCTAGTTTAGCTAGATAACTTACCCGCCCTTACTAAGTACTCGCTCTTAATCCTATTATCCGAGAAGCCCTTTTTTATTAGAAATCTAGATCCGGCTATTTAAGCAGATACTAAACGCCGGAACCGCCTTTTTTATTAAAATAAATATAAATATTATATTTTTTAATATTTATAAAAAAGAAAAGACTTTATATAGCTTACGAAGGAAAAAAAGCTAGCTTAAACCTTAACCTAAACTAACTAGGAAGCTAATAATATAAGTAAAAATACTTTAAAAAAGTAGCTTATTTATTAAATATAATAATACCCTTATTATATATAATAAAAAAAGATAACCTTGCTAATACTTATAGTTCTTATAAAATTAAAATATAACCTTAACTTAATTATAATTATAAAATTAAGCTTAGCTAGCTATATATATATAAGATAAGAAATCCTATTCCCTTAAAAAAAGAAACTTAAGTATATTACTTATATATATATATATAATATAATTCCTTTAGCTTTTATATATCTTAAAAGATTTTTTAGTAAAAAGAAAGCTTATACGTTTATTAGTTTATAACTTAGCTATAATATTACCTTAAAACTTAAAAAGCTTTTAAATCTAATAAAATTTTCTTTTTATAAAACGCTTATAAAATACCTATTTTTAAAAAAGAAGATTATTAACTATTTACTTAAGATTAGGTTTATTAAGCTAAATATTAATCTTTACGCTACCTCTATTCTTTTCGCGCTAAAGCTATATTTAATAGCTTAGCGTTTTTATATTAACTATTAATAAATAAATATTTACTTAAAAAGTTAAATCTTACTTACTCCCTTTTTAGAAAGTATAGTATTTAGCTATTAGGAGGCGAAATAGTTTTTAAAAATTAATATTATTTAAGTATTTTACTATCTCTATTTTAACCTTAACTTTAAATACCTTATAGCTTTCTATATAAAGTTTAGTATATTTTACTAGCTTATTCTCTTATTTAGCTTTAAGGTAAAGTTTACTTAATTTTAAAATTTTATTAATACTTAATTTTATAATCTCCTTAACCGCTATATAGATATATACGCTAATAATATATTAATTTACTTAAATAGCGAAAAAAAAGAATATTAAGAGAAATATTAAAAAATAATCTAGCGCTTATATTAAGAGAACTTATAAGAAGATATTTAAAAATTAAGGTTAAATATTATAAAAATTAATTACTTTAATATAATATTATACGCGGGCTAAGGAATAAATATAAATCCTTATAAGGTATAAGTAATTTAAAATTAAAAGTTTAAGGATTTTTAAAATTATAAAGCTATTTATTTATTTATAAGATTTTATAACTTTATTTAAATTTTCTATAATTATACTAATACCGCCGCTAAGCCCTTAAACTATTTTTTAAAGAAAGATATTACTTTTAAACTCGGATTAGAATAAAAAGAAGCTTTTAATAAAATAAAAAAGTTAGCTATATAAGCCTTAGTACTTACTTTCTTCCACTTAAAACTCCTCTAAGTTATAATATAAAGTATAAGTAATCTAAAATTAAAAGTTTAAGGATCTTTAAAATTATAAAGCTAGCTATTTATTTATAAGACTTTATAACTTTATCCGGATTTTTTACTATTATATTAGTACCGCTGCTAAGCCCTTAAACCGTCTCTTAAAAAAAGATATCGCTTTTAAACTTTAACTAGAATAGAAGGAAGCCTTTAATAAGATAAAGGAGTTAGCTATATAAGCCTCGGTGCTTGCTTTTTTCCGCCTAAAACTCCTAACCCGACTTAAGACTAACGCCTCTCGGAATATTACCGCTAGTATACTTTAATAATAATAAGATAATTAGATATAAAAGCTTATTAGCTTTTTCTCGAAGATTATAAATTTAGCCGAATAAGTATATTTAATTTAAAATTATAAACTCCTTACTATTATATAAAGCTTTAAGTATTTTTACTCGGAATTACTTAGTTAAAAGTTTAATATAGTTATAAATTATAAAGCTTTAGTTTATTTTATAATAAAAAAACTATTTTTTATTTACTAAGTTTAATAGTTTAATTTTATTACTTAGTTTAATATCTATTTCTTATACTAACTTAGCTAATTAAATATAGCTACTAATACCTTTTTATAAAAAATAGCTAAGCTTCTAATTATAAAAGCTTATAAGAAGGAAGAAAAGATATTTATAATAATTCCCTTAGAAAGCTTTAGATTTAAAGCCCTAACCCCAGCTTTTATAATTACCCTTATCTGCCTTATAGAAAATTTTATCTTATTAAGAGTAGAGTTAGTATAATTAATCTAGGAAAAAAGTATAAATTAAAAATTTAGATTTTATAGTAATCTTTTTATTATCTCCGAATAAGATAGTTAAAAGCGATTCTTCCTTTATACCGCCTTAATTTAAAATATATATAAACCGGCTATCTTTACTTATAAAAAGTAAAATAAAATTACCTCAATACTTTAATAAAGCTATTATTAGCTTAAGATAAAGTAAAATATCCGCTAATATATTTATAATTATTATAAATATTAAAGGAATAAAATATTATAAGATAAGACCTTAAGTTTACTATACCTTTTACTTATTTTAATTTTTATATAAAAATATATTACTTATAATAAAAAAATAATACCGGAAAACTGCTTTAGATATAACTATATTTTTACTTTTATTTATAAGCTAAGTAAGATTATTACTATATTACTAAATAAAGAAAATAATATAGCTAAGGTATTTACTAAATATTACTTTAAATATCTTTATTATCTTTTTAGTATATTAAATATATAAATTACTAATAATACTAGCTTATTTATTTTAGGATCTCTTAGTAAAATTAATTAATTAATTAATATTAAGTTTTATTATAATAGTGCTTTATACCTTTAAATATAAGGAAATATAAAAGTAATTAACTAATATTTTAACTAAAGGCTTTAATTTTACATAAGTAAATATTAAAATAATTAAAATATATTCCTTCTTATTTTAAATTTTATATATAACTTCTTATAGTATATATTAATTAGTATAATATCGCTTATAGTTACTCTTAATAAGGATATATAAAACCCCCTTTTAGTTATTAGTCCCTTAAATCTTTTAAACGCTTTAGGCCTTATTATTATAGCTTATAAACTTATTACTTAAGCGTATAATAATAAGCTTTAGCTATTATTAAGAAAGCTTATAATAAGTAAGAAATATAAGCTAATAAGAAATATCGCCCGGTAAATTTTATAGTTAGCGATAAGGTATTTCTTAGCTATAAAAGTTTCTTTATAACCGCACTTATAATATACTTTAATATATAATAATTAAAACCTTTTATAGTTATTAAAAAATAAAAGTATAGCTATATCCTTAACTTATTAAATAGCTACTAGATAATAAACTTATTTTATACTAACTATCTTTATAAAGCTATTATAAATCCTTTACTTAAGTAAAAGATACTTTTTATTAAGCTAGAAAATATTAATAATATATTAAAATAAAAAGAACTAAATTCTTTAATTTTATATTATAAGATAATACTATTAGTTAGAGTATTAGGTTTATTAGTATAATTATAACTTAGATAAGATATAATACTTAGCTAGGAATTTTTAATATATACTAATATTACTTAAAGAGTTCTATAATTATTTCCTAATTACCGCTAGCTTGCTTATTAATCTCTAACGCTAAATTAAAGCTACTATTATAAACTATAATTATAAAAATAATAACTAAAATAATATTATAATTTCCCTAAATAATCCTTTATATAATAAATATTATTAATTTTAATAAGTATATTAAAACTTTTATTAAGAGGTAATATTATATACTAGTACTTATAAAAATTTTCCTTAAATATTTTATAATAATTTCTAAAGATTCTCAATTATAGTTATATAACTTATAGGAACCTTATTATAAAATTACTAGGAAAAAACCTTAGGGGAAATTACTAAGAAATATAATCGCTTCCTTATTAGGATTTTACTATACCCTCCCTTATCTTTATTAGTATATACCCTTATATATTTTACTAAGATTTTGCCTATAAAAGTTTTTCCTCTTTTTCTTTCCTTTCTCCTTAGCTTAGAATCTTTATTTATAGTTATAATATTATTATTTACTTAACATATCCTAGCCGTAATACTTATAGCTTTTTTATATAAGCGTTTTTTAGCTTTTAAAAGTAATATAGTAAAAAGTCTTTTAAAAATTTTTATAAAGTAATAAGATTAGCTTTAAATATTTTAATTTTCTAAAATAACTTTAGTAAATTTTTAATAATAGCTTTTAAAAATACTAGATTATATAAAGCTTTAAAAAAATAAATATTTAGCTAATAACTTTAAAATTTATAATTAAATTTATTTTAAAAAAGTATATTTAAATATAAAAAAGATATATATAAGTTATACCTTTTTTTTAGTATAAGAAATATAATTTAAATAAGCTACTAATATTATAAATAATATTAAGTAAAAATATAATAATATTCTTAGCTCTTTTTTATATATAAAGCTTTAAATTATAAGTAAAGTTATTATAAAAGCTATTATTTTAAAAATAACCTTTTAAAATATTTAAAATCTTATATAAATTAGCTTTAAAAGCTTTTTATAAGCTAAAATATAGTAAAGTTATTAAAGCTACTAAAATATATTTTATACTTTTTTAATAAGCTTTAGAAATATTTAATATTTTATATAATTAATATAAAAAAAATTATAATAAAAAAAAACTTTTTTTATAACTTTAGATAATTAGGGTCCCTATTCGTTCTTAACGCCGTGATATTACGAGAATTTAGTATTTTCTGCCTCTTAAAGTTTAACTCCGCTAAGGGAATAGCCCTAAACGCGGGGTTACGGGGCGGCCCGCCTCCTAGTCCGCCGTTAATACCGATAGTACTCGATAGTAGAACCTAGGGGCTTAACTAATCCCGATAATATCCGCGTACGGGTAAAAGTTAATATAATATAGTTATTAACTCTAATAATTTATTTATCGATATTTTTTAGACCTTAATAAATCTTATCCTAAAGTTTATATATAAAAAACTTATTAGGGTAATTTCTATATAAGATTTTCGCCTTATATAAGGTATTTTTAATATAATATTTACTAAGCTTTAATAGCGCTAATAAGCCTCTAAGGACTTATTTAGCTTACTTATTACTATCTCCTATATTATCTAAAAGTTAGTTAAAGCTACTTTTTATAAAGTAATAAGTAAGAGGTTAAACTTTACCCTTAAAATTCTAATTTAAGCTAGCGTAATTATAAGCTCCGCCCCGAACTCTGCCCCCCTTATAGCGCCCTTTATACGCCCGGTTCCGGTAAGAATAGAGAGGGAGGTACTTATATTAGTAAAGGACGTCCTAGTAATTAAGGAAGTTCTAGCGCCTACTCCCTAAAAAGTTATTTAGAAAGTTAACGAGGTTATAAGCTATTTTATAATAGTTATTATATACTAATTTCTTAGCGGAGACCTTATAATTATTTTCGACTTAAAGTATAAAGACTTTATTTTAAGAGATAAGTAAGTAGCTTAGGCTTTCGGAGCGGAGGCTAAGTATATATACTAAACTTATATTATTATTACTAAGGGTATTTAAACCTTAGTAGCTAACCGTAACCGTAACGCGCTACTTAATAGTATTAAGGAGGTAAATAAAGTTAATATAATTTAAGCGAAGGTATTCTAACCTTAATATATTTTTAGTAAAGATACTTTACGAACTTATCTTATTATAAGCTTAGGTAGCGTAAAAAACGTAAATAAGCTTTACTTAAATAAAATAGTTATAAACGCGAAGATAATTTATTATAAATTTTATAAGGACTCCGCACGCCTTAAGTAATATTATAGATACTTCTAATTCGGATATATTACTAAGTATTACTAGGAGCCCTCTTAATATAAATACTATACGGCTACCTTATATAATAGCGGAGAAAAAAACTACCTTATATAAAAAAGGGAGAGACCCCGCTATTATATTTTATATAAAAGTATATACTTTATATAGTTAAAGAACTACTTAAAATCTTAGAAATAATAAAGCTATGCTAAGTCTAGCTTCCTTAATAAACCTCGCTTTTTCTAATTATTATAATCTGCTTAACCTCTAGCCCTTACTTAGCGGTAACCTTATAAGGATAGTAAAAGCTTTATTACTATCTTTTTAAGGAAGTAAGCGTATTATAAATCCCTTAGAGATACGCCTTAGCGCTCTTTTTATAATATATTACTTACTTAAGTTTCCCTAAGAGGCTCCTAACTTAATAATACTTATAATAGCTATAAGCTATATAATAAACTCCGCGACTTATAACTAGCTTTATAATAGTCCTAAGTAAAGTTTATATTTATAAACCTTACGCTATTAAAGTAATTATAAATAACTATTCTTAATACCTAATCTTTATAAAGATTATAACCTTATTATAAAATATATAAAAAATTAACCGCCTTATTTAGCTTACCTTATTTAATAAGGAAAGTTATAATATTATCGCTATATAAGAATTTTAGCCTAATATATATAATTACCCTCCGCTTCTAAAACTTACTTCTTATCGCCTTATCTAAAATAAAAGTAAAGCTCTCCTTTATATATATAAATAATATAAAGTTTATAATTAGGACCTTATAATAAGGCTTAACCTTACTAGAGTATCTTTTTATAATAGACCCTAAGTACTTATAGTTTACTCCTCGCCGCTTAGAATATATACTAAACCTTTTTTACGCTTATTACCCCTTTCTCCCTCCCTATACTCCGCCTTTAATTTCGCTTTACTAATTATCCTTAGTAATTTTAACGCCTATTATCCTTTCTAGGACCTTTACGATTATACCTCCCCTTACTCTGCGGAGCTTCTCTCCGCCTTTTACTAACTTTACCTTAAACTTTTTACCCCTCTTTATAAGATTACCTAGGAGGTATATAAGCGGAGGATTAATATTATTAACTTAATTTAAAGCACGCTTAACTATTTCCTTATATACCTTAGCTTAGATTTTAATCTCTTTAGCTTTAATTATATCCCCTAATCTGCGTTTTTTATAACCTCTCCCCCCCTAAACTTCGTACTAATATTACGCTAAAAATATTTTAATTTTAATATTTTATAAGTAAAAGTAAAAAACTAACTTTTACTTTCCGCTATTTAAGCGAAGTTTATAGCGAATATTAAGGAGTTAGTAATATAGCTATATAAGTAATTAAATATTATAGTTAGCTTAATAGTTCCGAAATTACCTTAGTAATATAATTTTTATTTATATTTATAATAAACTTTAAAAATTATTTTTATAGTTTTAAACGTAAAATATAATAAGTAATATTAGTAAATATAGCTAAACTTTAATTACTAATAAGCGTACTAAGATATTATAATATAATAAAAATTATTTATTAGGAAAGCGAAAAGGGATAATTAAAGATAATTTTTTACCTTTATAAGCGGCGATTTTAATATTATATAGTTTATAGCTTAGTAAGTAAAACTCCGTAGCTAGGCTTTTTTAAAGCTTATATATACTCCTCCTTTTTAATAAGATATAGACTCCGCCCTTTAATTATCTTTCTCCGAAAAATCGGAGCTCCTAGCTTATAAGTTTTTTCCCCGTCCCTTAAAAAATACCCTATACCTCCTTATCCCTAACCTTTTCCCCTTAATAAATATTCCTTCTTAAGTTACCGAAGATAAAGTCCGCTTCGCCCTTTCCGGTATTATATTATAGAAATCCGCTAAGCTTAATAATATCCTTATTAGCTTCCTAAAAAATTATAATTAACCTCTTATAATAGTTTTAATAAAGCTCCTCTAAGGATATATTACTTATAGATATTTCCCTACTTAATATTAAACCTTTAATATTATAATTCTCCGGAAAGTAAATAAAAGCTCGGAGGTTTATTAAACTTTAAGTAGCTACTATCTTATCTCCCTTCTTAATATCGTAAGTAAGATTTTTAAAACTATAATTACGAAGAAGATATCTTATATAGCGGAGTTTATAAGAGTCTTATTATAAAGTTAGATAAGTAACTATCTTAATTAATTTACTAATAGCGCCCTACTCTTTTTAATAAAGTTTATTTATATTATTTAAAGCTTTTAAAGCTCCGCTTCCCTCCTAATATTAAATATAATAAGCGTTTTTAATTACGTTTTATACTTTAAGCTAATAGAAATCCTTAATTTTTTTAGCTTTCTTAGATAAATTATAGCTTTCCTTTACTTTTACTTTTTTAACTATACCTCCTATTTAAAAGTTAACGGTAGATTATCGAACTTTTTCCTTATTTTTACCGGAGTCCTTTAAAGCTCCCCGCTCTCTTTAGTGCTATTTATCCTATATATTTTATCTTTTTATAAACGCCTAAAATAAGTAACCGGTATACTTATTATTAGATTTACGGATAATATTAATATTTTTAATATTAAGCGTACCTCCGCTTAAGTCCGCTACTAGCTTAAATAAGCTTAAGGTATCTATTTATTAAGATTAGATAATAGAGTATAAAATAACTTTTTAGCTATTTAAAAATAAGCTCCTTTATTTTATAAAGGCCCGCTTTACTAATATAACTCCGCTAATCCTTAACGGGATTATTATTTAACTTATATAAGAGGTATATATACTTAGAGTTTAGATTTATTATAAGCTTTAATAAAAACTTTACCTCTACTATTTTATAAAGAAGCTTAATTATTAATAGCTAGCTTTAACTAAACTTATATTATTTACTTAAAGCTTTTTATTTCTCTAAGTAAGGGAAATTTATACTAAGGTTATTAGATCCGCTATCGCTTTTAGCGCTATAATTTACTTTACTTTAACTTTACTAGGCGGTAAACTTAAAAGCCTTATTTTTTAATAGCTAGCTATAACTTAGTTTAAATATTTTTATATTATCTTTAAGGTATACTAAGTTACCTTTTCCTATTATATTAAGTTTAAGTTTTTTATCCCCCTTATTAATATTTACTTATCTTACCGCGCCGCTTATAGCTATTAACTCTTTTATACTAAAAAACTTATAGCTTATATCCGCTTTACTTTAAAAAAAATCTCTATATACCTCCGCCGATAATATAAAGGTTAGCCTTACCCTACTTATATCCCCTTCGAATCCCTCCGATCTTTTTTTACTACTTAGGTACGGACTTTAGATATCTCCTCCTAATCCCTTAAAACTTTAAAAGCCCGCTTTTACGAAGAGTAGTAGCTTCGCTAAAACTCTAAAAAAGGAAGGCTCCGAAAATATAGCTAGTCCTCCGGATACCTTACTAATAAATTACCTTAATTAAAACCTAGTAACGCTTTATAAATTTATTAAGGTTTTCTAAAATTCCTTAGTAACGCCTTAACTTAGCTTTATAATAGTAAAATTAGCCTTAATAAGTCTCTTTATACTTATAATATTCTTATAATCTTAACCCCCTATTACTCTTATAATAATAAGGAAAATAAGATAGCAGCTTACTTTACTTTATAGTATAAGCTTATTATTTATAAAAAAATACTTTTACTTATACTTCCTATAAGTTCGATTTAAGACTATAAGGATTTTAATAAAGCTCTTAATTATAAGGCTATTATAAGCCCTCTTACCTTATAATTTATTTACTTATAACGCTTTTACTAGTTTAACCTCTCTTTATTATTTTATAATACTTAAGTATATTAAAATACTTAAGCGTAAAGTTTAAGCGTAAAGGATAGTTCTTAGTATTTTTACTATATAATTATTATTATCTATTTACCTTATACCCCGCTTTTACCTCCGCCCCCCGCTTTACTTAGCCCCGCTTAGCCCGCTTAGCCCTCTTACCCTTTTTCCTACCTTACCCTCCGCCTTATTTTTTACGCTTAATAATATTTCTAACGCTTATAAGCTTATTTTTTAAATTACTATTATCGCTTTTTATTACGCGCTTTAACGCCGCTAATATAAACTTTATAAAAAAAAGCTTTAGTACTTAAATAAGGTTTAGCTTAGGCTTTAGCTTTATTACTTTCTTACCCTCCTCCTTTATACCTCCTATTACCTCCGCTCCGCTTACCTCCTCCTCCGCTCCGCTTACCCCCTTAACTTTATCCGCCCCCTCCTTATTACTTTTAACTATTACCTAATCTAACTCGCTTCTTAATATCGATATAATAATAATTAATATCTAAGCCGCCGCTTTATCCTCTTTTACTTTTAACTCCTTTTTCGGCTTTAGCTCCCGCTTTACTTTTAAATAATTTAAATTAAAAGTATACTAAAACTTAAAAATATTTTTTAAAATATATTTAAATTAGTTAACTTTAATATAATCCGCTACCGCTTAATTAAAATTACTCTAAACTTAGTTAATATTATATATTATATTATATATAAAGGATTAGAGGTCTTATACCTTTACTTATATTTTTAACTAAAACTTTTTTAAAAACCTTATAATATAGTCCTTTTAAGCGGTAATAATAATAATAATAATTATTATTATTATAAGTATTACCTCCCTTACCTTTACTATAAATTTTATTATTATTATTATAACTATTATTAACTAAGCTAGCGCCTCCGCTACCGCGCCTTTTATTACCGCTTCTACTTTCTTTTTTATATTTGCTATTACCGCTTACTTTACTTATAATTTAATTATTATATTTATTACCGCTATTATTATTATTATCGCTCCGCCCCCCTCTCCGCCTCCCGCTCCGCTTATACCGATAATTATTTATCCGCTTAATATTCTAAAATAAGCTAATACCGGTATATAGGACTCCTAAGGAGAAATATTAGTAATTATTATAATAAAAATAATATTAGGGGTAGCTATTAAAATAGCTAATTTCGCTAAGGCGCTTACCTATATTATTATTATTATTATATTAAATTAAAGCTTTAACGCTTTATTCCGCTTTTATATATTATATAAGTTAACTTAAATTTTTTTTTATTACTTACTATTAGCTATATCCGAAACTCCGCTCCGCTCCGCTCCGCTTTACTTTATATTTACTAATAAGCTATTTAGCTATCCTCCTCCGCTAATATACCGCGCCGCTTTTATTATAATAATATATAACTTCTCCGAATATATTTATAACTTAGTTAGCACTCTAAGCTCCGATTTTAGCTTAATTTTTAATATTATTTACTTTCTAATACTTATATTAAGCTTTAATATAATTATAATAACTAGCTAATTATAAGCTTATACGCTTTATTAGCTTTATATATAGCTAATATTATATAATATTACTTATTTTATTATTTCTAATATAGGATTTTATAATTAGTTAATTAAGCTATATATATAATATAAAGGAGGTTATAAAGCTTACCGTAGATAATTTTAAGTATATTTATTACTATTATTTTATTAGTATAGCTATATAACTTTTTTACTTTCTTTTTATTATAAAAGTTAAAAAGAAAAGTTAAGGGAGGGGGTTAGAAACGCACTTTCTTTTAAAAATAATAAAAAGAAAAAAAAAAGAAAAGGAAAAAGAAGGTAGAAAAGAAAAAAATATAGCCCCCCCCCTTTTAATTACTAATATATAATAAAGCAGCTACCTTATTACTTTACCGTACCCCCCCTTAGACTTTCTTTCCTCCGTCCCGCCCCGTACCGCCTCGCCTTATACCGCCTTATACCGCCCCGTACCGCCCCGCGCTACGCCGCTATACTATACCGCCCCGCTCTTTTTACCTTATACCTTATAAACTTTCCTTTCTCCGCCCTCCCCTTTTTACCTTATTTTCTTATATTATCTAAGACTACTTTTAGGTAATAAGCTTATTATATTATACCGCCGCTAACTACCGCTATATTTTTATATAAGCGTATAATAAGCTTTTCCTTTATAATTAGGGGGTTTTGCCCTATTTTAGGGGATTTTTCTTACTTAATATATTATAAAAGCTTTAGATATTATAAAAGCCCCTAATATATAAATAATAATAATATAAAAAAAATAAAAAAAAGTATTATACTAATAGCTTTAAATTACTTAATAGCTTTTTTAATAAGAAAGGAAAGAAATAAAGCTTTAGTATTAAATAGAAGAATATTAAATTATTTATAGCAGGCGCTAAAAACTTATAATTATATAGTAGCTTAAATAAAAGAAAAAAAAAGAATTCCTTAGCTTTAAAATAGCTAATAAGACCTTTAAACGCCTTTTTAAACTAAAGCCTTACTAGAATTATAATCGTAAGTATTAAACGCCGCCGCTCTTAGAGACTAAAAAAAAATAAAAAAAAGGCATAGCGCGAGAGGCGTTAGTAGGAGGCTATCGCGGCCTATAAGGGAGGAGGTTTAAATAAATTTATTAATATTTAATTTATTACCTTATAAGCCTTAACTTTATCTATTAAGATTATTATATAAAAAGAGCCTAAAAAGGCAGAGGTAAAAGAAGATAAGCTAATTTATAATATACTTAATAATTAAGCGCTTTACCTTAAATATAAGCTTTATAATAACTTACCGCCCTTATTACCACTATTACTACTCTTTAAGCCTTATAATAACTTACTACTCTTATTGCCGCGGCTACCGCTGCTACCCTTATTAATAGTATTAAATACGCCTTCTTAAGCATATAAAATACTCTCTTTAGTATGCCCTTAAAAGTATAAAAAACACTCTTTTTAGTATAAATAAGATATAAAAAATACTCTTTAAATAGCTTTAATTAGTTTATACTTTTTAGATAAAAAATAATACCTTTATAACGCGAGGAATATATTATTTCAGTGGGAATACTACTAAAAAGGTATATATCGATAGTAGCGTGTCCCTTTAGTCTTATCCCCGATTATTAATCGGTCCCCTTTTATTTGTGCCTACTAGGCGAGAGTCAGCGAGCCTAGGACCTACGGGTAGCGGCGTCAGCGGCGGCAGCAGGTATCATCACCTAGGTAGGTACCTACCTACCTACCTACCTCCTACCTAGGTACCTAAAGCGACGTCTTCAAACCATCGGCCTTTCTAACATCGGCGCCCCCATTTGTCGCCCGTGCTATAGACAACTGCCGTCCCTCAACTTCCATTCCGGCAGTAAAGACAACACTGATCCCTTCCAGAAAAGCGACGAAGACGCACAACAGACTCGCAATGGCGAAATGGCTGATTGTCGACCCAATCTCCAGCCAAGAACCCTCATCCCTGACAACCCAAAAAAAGTAAAGCGTTAGCACATCGCTTGCCGCCATGACTACCATGAAAAGTGCTGAGGGCGCCACCCTCAGCTTCTTGTTCAGGACTCCCAAATTGGCGGACAGTAGGGCAAACGGGATCATCAGCTTGAGAATCAACAGCGCTCCCTGCGAGAAAGGATCAAATATCGGTACAAGACGATACACGCTTTCGAGACTGAAAGACGACACAGACGCAACGTTCCCAGTGCTGAAGAAGGCCGATTGTAGAAGAATCATGAAGAACAGGGCAACCCTCGCATCGGATAGTTGCAACGGCCGCAACACCGGCCTCGACGTAGTAGTAACTACTTTGCTCGTGAAAACTTCAACGGCATACTCGAGGCGAACCCAGACAAGTAATGTCAGGGAAAACGCAACATAAAAAAGACATTCGTAGGATATTGTGAGGATGATGAATGTTGGCGCGCAAGTGAGGAATATCAGGACCAGTCGATGCATATAATGGATATGTCGTTGCGATCGAAAACTCAAAGGCATCAGTAGCGATACAACTGAAAAGTTGAAAAGTGTTGTCAGCTCATTAGCCGCCCGGTTGAGTGAAAAGGGTGAAGACGGACCCAGAACAGTCCAAGCCACCGTCTGGTTACCCCGAGGCAACCCCCGTTTGGCCTGCAGGCTCAGAGCGCTGGAGCGGGTAACCAGCATCGCCAGCAAAACAAGGCCAATCTTCGACATGATCAGCGGTGTTCTCTAAATTGCATGCACTTGGACAAGTAGGGATTGGAGGATTGGTCGCACCTGGACGCCAGTGACGGTCCTCCTAGCAGTATCACCTCTCTGAGAAGTCGCATTCGTCTCTCGTTGCGAAAAGTCTGACAGCACGAAGTACTCGTGACGCAGGTACAGAAGCCCCAAGAACATTATGGCCGTGCCACCAGCGAGACTGCCAACTGGTCAACGGGTGAAGAGGCTGGCAAAGGGGGCGATCCTTGTCCTACATCAGAGGTAGATTTTCAACCTTCATGGCCGGAAGCAGCGTGAAAGCACTCATCGTCAAGCACGATGCGGCCCAGATAAGGCTTGAGCGAGTGTGCAATCGCAAGAATGATGAGCCGTACGACGCCGGCCACGCGGCCAGCAGTGCAAAAACGCCCGTGAGAACTTCTCTATGTATATAACCAAGCGCCTTAAACTGGTCAGATATAAGTTTCGAAGTGGGCGCGACTAACTCACCAGACACTGTATGGTTCCGATGAAAAGGACAAAGTGAGTGCCAATAATCAAGGCTGATGTCCCCATTTTGACATGGCCGAACAGCACCGCTCGTCCTCGCCCAAGGCTGAGACGATGGGCATACACTTCTTCCCAAAACACAGTTGGAAAGAAGGCGTAGGCGTAGTAGCTCGAGGGGGATTTCGAGATGAAGAATGACGAGTACAGCGTCAAGAGAATCGAAGAAAAAAAAGTCACACTTAACACAGTGCGTTTCGGAGCCACGCTCCTTTGCAGCACAAACAGGTCGACGACCATGGTCAGGGCATATGCCATCCAACCGAGGTATCCCGAAGTGATGAGCGCTCGGAGAAACAGCCAGTCGTAAGTCTGAAGGTACCGGAGACCCTCAAGAGCCATGCCGATAAGGGCATCAGTCTCCTCGATTGCTTCCTCGTATTTGCCAACCTCTATCATCCGTCGCACAGCAGCGATGCGTTGCTCAGGGCTGCTCTCTGCTTCGCTGAGAGGTCGATATGGTTGAAATCGGAGCTCATTCGCTCTTTTCTTTTCCTCCTTGACTCGGTACATTTCAAGAATCCCTTGAGCATTGGCGAGGGTCGCTTGAGCCTTCTCTCGTTCGCCTGCAGACAGGTAAGCGAGCGGTAGCTTGCCCACCGAATTGGCCGGAAATTCCGTGCCAATCAAGTAAGACATCAGGGACGCAACGTCGGCCTGAGAGACATCGTGCCTTCGCACATGGTTCAGACCCCACTCGGAAGAGTAGTCGTCATGGCCAGGAGCAGTGGAGTTGGGGTAGAGTTCTGGAAGAGCAACACCGGAGCCCCAAGCGATGAGAGGCGTGCGCGTGTTGTCGGGGTGGCCATCGCCATGGCTGCCCCAGTCACTCATTCCGTGATCCGCAGTGAATATGAAGGCCGTCCTCTCATCACCAAAGAACTTCTGCACGATTTCCGTCACCTCCTTGACGCCCTGATCAACCACCTGGACATTGTGTAGGTACTCCTTCGAGTAAGGACGGTATGAGTGTCCTGCCGTGTCCAGTCCAAGAAGATGTAAGAAGAAAATGTTCTTGTCCTGACGAAGTTCTCTGTTAAGTGTTTGATTTGTAGCAGCTTGGGCGAAGAAGTCCTTGACATGGTCAAATACCCAGAGGTCAAGTCGGGTGGCATCTTTAGAGAAATCTTCAAACTCGGGCTCATACGTGATCGCGTCAACTCGTCCGGGTACCGCGCCTCGCTCGAACATGGGGAGGATATCGGGGCTTCCCCAGCTCCATGTGTGGCGACTGCGATTAAAGACACTGTCGAAGTCGACGGGGTTCAGCTTCCAACCAGTGGCCACGGCGGAAACATCTTCGTACAGCCCAGCAATCAGGGCGACATGACCGGGCCGAGACTCGGTGGGAACTCGTGTGTGAGAAACGCCAAAAGTCCCATGCTCGAGTACTCGAGAACGGAGAAAAGGGGCTAAGGGCTTCGGAAGCAGGTCGTCGTTCAGTTTAGGGTATGGTTCGGGAAAGGGTAGGAAAGCCTTGTCAGCCCGCAAGCCATCTCCTGCAGGTGGATAGACGCTATATCAGAAGAGCGCAACATAGACGGGAGGCATAAGACGACGGACCGACGATAAGAACCAGCCTGTGCGCCGGGGCTTTGCCAGAGTCTGAACGTCCAACGCCAATCAGCTGCATGCCCGACACTACAGGGCTGACAAAGTAGACATCGAATATAGAAAACAGATAGACGAGGTGGAAGACAATGGCGGTAGCGAGGAACGCGAAGCGAGTGACTGCCGCCATGGCGAAGCGGTCCGAAGGGGAATGGAGAACTATGTTCAGCGCGGCATTGGTTGAAGAAGCTGCAGGCTGTTTGGATACTCAATTTACTCAATTATCGCGTAGTCCGGCTAGATTGGCGACTGACAAGAAGCATTGACAGCCCCAAGCCCAGATTGAAGAGAAACAGCTGTTAAATTGATAAGAAGTTGGTTATCGGTTAGTCTGTCCCAGTCACGTGGAGAATGCTCCTCGGGAGGCGAAGGTCTTAGGGGCTTCGCTCCTACCCGTAGGTCCCAGGCTCGCTGTTTCTCGCCTAGTAGGCATAATCAAAAGTGGACTAATTATTATTATTAGAATTTACTCTAGTGGCCTAATAGGCATCTAGGCGTACAATCTTCTAGAGAGAGGAAAAACCGGAGACCTAGGGGGAAAACCCCTCACTTATTATCGCAGTGGCCGACAGGCTAGGTATATTAACTATATAGCAGGTATTCGTTAATATTTATAGCGGAAGTACGCTAGTCCTAGGCGAGAGGTACTAATATTTCGGAGTTATAATAATCTAAATCCTAGAAGAAGTTTCGGTACATATAGCTAGCGAAGGTTATATCGATAGCTAAAAGACTTCGTAATCGTACTCTATTGCCGGATATCCCGGCACTTCTGGCCGCCGGGTAGCCTGCCCTAGTCCTTCTAGTCGCTAGGGTGACCCTTCGAGGGGTCCCTAATCCCTTAGAATGCCGAACCCCTAGAGACCCTAGCAGGGTTACTACTCCTGCCGAGGTTGTGCCGGGGTCGGACCGTACCCCGGCAAAGTAGACTAATTAAACACTAGGGATAAAACTAGATTAATACCTCGTATATCCCCCACTAAACTCTTAACAGATAACTAAGGGGGAAAAGGAAAAAGGTTTAAAATCTTACTTTTTAATTTTTATAATTTTAGCTAAAATCCTTAAATTATTTATTAAGAAATTTAATATAGATTTTATTAATTAGTCCTTTTTTATTTATACTAACTAAGCGAGAAATAGTAAGCTTAGGACTTATAAAAAGCTATTCTATAGCGTAAAATATAAATAGGTAAGTATAACGCCTTACTATAAAAAGTATAATTAGTATAGCTTAGAGTAGAAATTAGCATAACCCCTTTCTCTCCTTTCTAAATAGATTATTAGAATTCTAAGTTAAATTAAGTAAGATTATTTTACTACTTTAAAATATTATTTTTTTTTCTAGTAACTATAATAAGAAGCTATAAGCTTATAGCGATAACCTCTTCTTTTATTACTATAATATTTAATATACTTACGCTTACCGCTAATACTATTACCTTTACTTATAATTACCTCACGCCCCTTATAATAATATTATTAGTAATAATAACTACTTATAAGCCTAGCTACTTACGCTACTACTTTTAAGAGCCTTTTACCTCCTTTACTTAAAAATAAGCTTCTTTTTAACTTTTTAATAACTTTAAGCTACCTTTATATAACCTTTCACGAAAACGGGATAGGACCCGTTACTTAATCTTTCGCTCTTTACTATATATTTATTACCGAGAAGGAGTTAATAGCGCCCGTAGCGGCTTCGGCCGGGGCCTAAGGGGTAGGCAACGCGCTTATAATCGTAAATAGGGGTACGCGGGGACTAAGATAATCCCTATAATACCCCTAGTCCGGCTAAGGATAATATAATAATAGCGCTAGAATAAGAGAAGAAGCGGAGTAAATACGGGACTTTTACGATAGCGATATAAAGGAAGCTTATAATAAACTAGCCGCGGTAATACTTACTATAGCGTTTTTTAATACTTAGAATATTATAGTAGCTTTTAAAGCTAAACTTTATAAGAAATTTATAACCCCCTTAAATTAAAACGTTACTTAACTTTTACTTAAAATTATTAAGTTAATTAAGAAAATAATTACTTAAGCTATATAGAAAATATTCTTATAAACTATTAGCTTTAATATTAGTTTAACTTAGCTATTATAAGCTTTTATAGCTATTATTAATAATATAATAATTAAACTTATCCTTAATTACTCTAATAGAGAAGTTATTATATTTATAAAAAATATTATAATTAACGTAAATACCTTATAGCTAACCTTATAAGAGATTATATAGGCTATAAATATAGCTTTAAAATACGAGGTTATATTAGCTATAAGATAACTCTTTAGTAAAGATATAATAGTTATATTCTATCTAAAATATAAGAAATAAGTAAGCTTAGTTAAGTAAATCTTTATTATTTTTAGTAAGGGGGCGGTTTATAGCTAGAAAACTTTCTTTATTATAGTAAAAGGAGTATAAATAAGGGCTACTTATAGCGACTAAGATATACTTTTATAATAAATTAAGAAATATAATAAAGTTAATATCGCTTAAGTTTAAGCGCTTTAGCTTTATAGTAAGGGAGCTACGCGCACTTATATTATCTTAGGAATTATTAATATAATAAACGCTAATAAATTTATATAAAATAGCTTAATTATAAAGATAAAAATCTCCTATATAGAAGTTTATAATAATATAGTATAATCTTAATAATATTACTAATATTACTAATATAAGTATATAGTAAAATATTACTAAAAGTAATTATATTATAGAATATATATAGCTATAGCGTACTTAGAAAAAGAGAGCGTATATTTAACTTTTACTAAGACTAATATTAAAAACTATATCTTATATAAAGGGAATTACGCCTTATAATCTTAAAACTATATTACTATAAAAATATACTAAAATTAAGTATATAATAACTATATATACTAACCTTATAAGTTTTAAAATTACTCTTAGCTAACTTAATTTAGGATTAGTAATAGCTTTACTAAGGTTTAGTCCCGGAAATAGTTACGCGCGGCCTTTATATAGTTATAAGCTATACTTTACTTTAATATAAATAATAAGCCCGCCCCGGCATTAAAAAGGGGCTAAGGTAGGAGTAGCGCTACCCCCGGACTTTATAGCGGGTAAGATAGCGGTAAAGCTTAGGGAACCTATCCTCCCCTTCTTACCTTTTCCCCTTTTATTATACCCTCCTCTGCCCCCTCCTCTATCTCTTTTTCCGCCCCCTCCTTTACCTCGATATAATCGTAAACCTTTACCTCCCTTACTCCTAATAAAAATTAAAATCCTTTTTTAAAATATATAAAAGCGTAATTATCTTATTTATACCGCGCTTTATAACCTTATTAGCTATAATATTATTTATTTATAGGAATTATAATATAACTAATTCGGATACCTTTTATTTCTCGGTATCTTATTATATAAACTTATAAATTTTAGTAATTAAGTAATTTTTTATATTTATAAATAACTAAACTCTTTTTTTTAGATACCTTTTATTATACTTAATATAGCTTCTATCTTTTTTTATATTATACCTTTATTATAAATTATATTTATTTACTTACCCTTATTAGTAATTTAATCTAGCCTTTTTTTATAATATAATTTTCTTTACCTTAACTTAACCCTAATAGCTACCCTTTTATATAGTAATTTTAACTTTTATTACCTTTTATAGGACTATTATAAAAAGTCCTCTTTTAAAGTAGCTAATTTTCTCGATCTCGTAATTAGCCTCTATCTTAGACTTATTACGCCTCTAAGCGAAGTTACTTAGGAAATATATAATAAATAAACTAATATTATTAACTTAGCTTAAGCTACGCTAAATTACCGCGTAATATATTAAGGAAATAATTTTAACTTTATTAGCTTTAACTATATTCTATAAATTATTTACGTAAATACTAACCTCCGCCCTAATATTATATTAACTAAGATTTAGCGCTTTTTTTACTTAGATATACTTATAGCTAAGGTATAAAACTAACTTAAGCTTAAACTATATTATATTTTTATACTTAAAAATTTAAAAAAAGTAATTACCTTATTATATAAATAATTAAAAATAATAATAAAGATTATAATATTATTATATATTTATATATACCTTATAATATAAAACTAATAAAATTAGGTAATAGTAGCTATTATAATAGCTACTAAGTAAGCTTAAAAGTATTAAAAAGCTAACTTTACTAACTTTTATTAGTAAAATTATTAGGAAATAATAAAAGTATAAAAGTTTATAATTAGCGCGGCCTATTATAACGCTTAGCGTAATTTTCTTAATAATATCTTAATAAACTTAATAATATTTTAAATAATAAAATATTAAGCCTAGCTTTAAAGTTAGGCCCCGCTAAAGCTTATATATATATTAACGCTATAAAAAAGCCCTAACTTAAACTTAGTATTTATTTTCTTAGATAAAGTAATCTTACTTAGCTAGTAATTTTTCCCTACTTTTACCGCCTTAGCCCCTTTTCTTACTTTAAATAAACCTTTCCCTTTTTTCTATATTAAATATTCGATTATTATTAATAATATTTACTTTACCTTTTTCTTAATTACTTTATAGAAGTCCGCTAGCCCTAATAGGATCTTAGTTAAGTTCCTAAAAAAATACGGACCCCCCCTTATCTAAGTTTTCTAAAAAATCTTCTAAAACTATATTAATAGTAGCTATTTCCTATTATAATTTAAAATTTCTAATATTATAGTTATCTATAAAGTAAGTAAATTACTAGCTATATATTATACCTTAAGTAAGTATAAGCTAATTTTATTTCTTAATATAATAAGGAAAGTTTTAGAAATAATTATTATTAGGAAAATAGCGTTTATAGCGGAAATAGCTAATATCTTCCTAGATAGTTAAATAGGTAATAAGCTATAATACTTTACCGATACCGTAATCCTTATACTTATTAAAATTATTAAGATTATCTAAGACTAGGGCGGCACCGCCTTACTCCTCTTATTAAACTTTACTAAAGCTTTTAATTATATTTCTTATAATAAGCTAATAATTATTCTTAATTACTTAAGCTTTCTTAAATAAGTTATAATATTTATTTATTCTTATCTTATTATTAAAACCTTATAACTTAAATTTAACTATAAGCTTAGTAATACTTTCTTAATTTAGTAAAAAGTCTCTTAAGGGTTTTTTATATTACCGGTTCTTTTCCTATTATATATATTCTTATTATATTAATATCTAAACTTAGTAACCGGACTACTTATAATAAGCTTTACTAATAATATTAATATATTTAGTATTAAACGCGATAAGGCCTAAGTATTTTTCTAACTTAAGCGGGCGTAGCGAATTTATAAATAATAAGCCCTTAAATATAAAATAACTTTTTAGCTAGCTAAAAATAAGTTAATATATTATATAAAAGCTAGGAAAGTAAATATAACTTAGCTTTAACTTAGTATAAAGATAGTTTAGCTTATATAAGAGGCGAGATTTTTAAGGGTTTAGCTATATTATAAATTTTAATAAAAATCTTACTTTTTAAAACTCGCCGCTAAACTTAAGCGCTAATATTTAGCTTTTATTAAAATTACTATATTAATATAAAGTTATACCTTATTAAAAATAAAGGAGGTTTATATTAAAGCTATTAGATTAGCGATTATATTCGGTATATCTTAGTTTACTTTATTTACGTAACTAGGGGGGAAACTATACGGCCTTATTATAAAGGCGCTAGCTACGGAATAGTTTAAATACCTAAAAGTTATTATTAGAGCTTATAAAGCTACCCCTCTTTATTATATTAAAATAAAGGCTTTTATCCCCCCCCTTAACTTATACTTTATTTACTAAATAGCTTATACTTATTACCGCCTTTAATATATAAATATAATAAACCTTATCTATACTATAATAAAAAAAGCTACTAAGTAAGTTAGATATAAGCGTAAGGGGCGCCCTTATTAATAAAAATATTAAATATTATAAGATTTAGAGGAATTTTATAAGATATAAACTAAACTTAAACTAAAGGCTAAATATATATAACGCGATTTTAATATTAGATTTCGAGAAGAGTAGCTTTTCCGATAATATTCTTAAAAAAGTAAGCTTAAGAAATATAAATAGTCTTATAGCTACCCCGTTAATAAACCGCTATAGCTTAAGGCTAAGACCGCCTTATATATTTATAAGGGACTTTTTAAGTTTATTAATATAATATTTATATAATTTTAGACTAAATATATTAAGCTTAATTCTTTTTTCTAAGCTTATAAAATCCTTAAGGTAGTTTCGAGATACTACTTTTATAATAATAGTAATAAGATTATATTATATATTTTTCTTAACTATACCTTTACTTATAAAAATAAGCTACTTTTTAATATTAATTAGTAACTAATATAAGATTAATATAACCTTATTAAAGCGCTTAATAACTCTTAATTTATAGCTAAACTTATATATTAGTTTTTTTCGCTTAAATAATTATACTAATTTAACCTTATAATATTACTTTATAAAAGTAAAATAGATAAGAAAGATAGGGCCTTTAGCTTTATAATAAATATATAAAAGCCGCTTTATAACGATAATTTTATTATTTATCTTACTAGCTACTTACTTAGCTTTAAAGCTAGATTATCTTAATTATATATAAAATATTAACTTAACCGCGCGAAATATAAAACTAACTACGTTTATTATAGCTATAGCTTTAGCTATAGCCTTAACCTTAATTATAATTATAAGCGCGAACTAAAGCTACTTACTCCTCCTCTATTATTAGCTTCTCCTTTTTATTAGATATAATATAATCGCTAATTAGTATTATAAAGTTTTTATTATTAGATATATTATTAACTAAATTATCTTAAATAAGATTAAAGATTTTCTTATAAAAAGGTAGCGCGGTTACGGTATAAGCGCTAAAAATATCCTTCTTAGCGGCGGGGGTAATTTTAACGCTCGGGGTAAGAGTAATCTTAGGCTTACTAAGCTTATTAGCTTTTAACTTAAACTTAGACTCGATAAGTACTAAGGCGGAAGCGGAACTAATAATAAAAGGCGGAGTATAAAAGATAAAAGAATAATTAATAAGAGATAGGCTCCCTTATAAGCGCGCTTTATTCTTAGTAGCGTAGCGGATATAGTATAGTTTCTTAGTTAATTACTTAAAAAAGTTAATTACTTATATATAGGAAATACGCTATTTTTATATTTAAGCTAATATAGTAGCGATAAGTTAGTTAACGCTAGTTAAACTTTTAATTATATTAATAATAAGGTTCTCCTTAATAATAAGAAGCTATAAGCTTTAAAGCGGTATATAGCTAGCGGCTACTTATATAACTTAATTAGTATAAATATTATTATAACGCGTAATAGCGCGTATCTCTTTAATATACTAAATTATATTTTTCTACTACGCTTATTAGTATAGAACTTATTACGAACTTAATATAACTTTAATATTACTTACTATTTAAATATTATAATTAAAGCTTAGCTAGTAAGTAACTTTAACTATAGCGTAGATAGCTTCGGCTATAGCGGGATTATTAATTAGCTAATATTTAGTATAATTATTCGCGTATTTAATATAAGCTATACTTAGATAATCTACCTTAGTTATTAGTAAATACGGATATATACTAGGGCTAAGTACTTATTTCTTTATATTTAATAAAAGTCCTTAAAGCTAATAAGCGTACTAATATACCCCGCGTAAAATACCGCTTAAGGAAAGTTAAGTTTAGCGAATATTTTACTTTAGTATAAGTTAGCTACGAACTAGTTACGCGCGCTAAGAATAACTTATATAGTTAAAATTACTAAAAAAATAATAAAATAATAACGGCCCGCTTATATTAGTAAAAATAACCCCCCCCCTCCTTTATATATTTTTAAGCTTTAAGTTACTAATTTATAAAAACTAATTTCCTAATTAGGAAAGCTTCCTAATTAGGAAAGCTTAAAAAAAAGGTATATACCTAAGTATATACCGTATATAGAGGAGGTATATAGCTATATACCTAAGAGTTAAGTAATATATACCTAAAAGCTAGGGAGGTATATATCGGTATATATAAGTAATATATACCGCTACTATTATTATCTTTTCCTTATCTTATCTATCTTTCCTTATCTTTCCTTACGTTATATAATATTATTATAACTAATAGTTATTTTTTTTATATATATAGAGCGCCTAGCCCGGCCCCGAGCCGGACGCGGTCCTACTATATAGCGGGGGGTTTTACCTCTTTTAGGAGGGTTTTTCCTACTCGACTTACTGCCGAGGTTCTAGCAGCTACTTCTATAGCTTTTAAAGTACTATAATAATAATAATAATAATAACTTTAAGCTTTTAATAATTTAACTTACTAGCTTTAGTTTAAATAGTATTAACTTTTATATATTTTATAAACTCCGCGCTTATAGTAACGTAAATATAAACTTCTTATTTTTATATTATAAGCGGACTCCGCTCCCTTTATTACTTTATAATAATAGCGAGCCGCGCTTAAAATAACTTTAAGGGGGAGGGCAATATTATATAAATTAATTATAACCGTAAAAACTTTTTACTTAAAATATAGCTTTACTTTAAATTATAATAATCTTAAATTTAAGAGTTTATTATACTTATTATTTTATTAAAAGCTAAAGTAAATATTAATAAAATTATTTTAAAAGATATTTTTACTTTTATATAAGTAATTATTAAATAAATAGCGGAGTTTAAAAAAGTTTAAGGAGGCGCCTTTTTTTAATTTTATTAATTAGTAATATCTTCTTAGCTATTATAGCTATAATTTCCTCTCTTTTTTATAACTTTAAGAGAAGCGGAACTTTTTTAATATAAGCTATAATTATAGCTAAAGCGCTAAAGAAAACTATTAAAAAATAAATTCCTAAATAATATAAGTAATAGCTTATAATTCGCTTTAACTTTATCGCTATTTTACTTTAAGTTTAAAGCTTTAAAATAATTATAATAAATATTAACTATAAACTTTATAAGTAAAGCTAAGCTTTTATTATAAGGAAATTACTTAGTAGCGATATTATAATAATATTTTAAAATAATATTTATAAGCTTTAATTTAATTTAAAATAACTTTATATTATTTTTTTAAAAAAAGTATATTTAATTAGTAAAAATTATATTTTTATTATAAAAAAATATTAGCGTAAAGTTTATAATAAAGTAATAAGGAAGCTTTTTAAAAAAAATTAAATTATTAAATAAAGTTTTAATAATATAATTATATATAAAAAGATATTATTTTAAAACTTAGTAAAATTCTTTAATAATTATTATTAATAATATAGTAAATATAAATTAAATTTATAATAAAAGTATAATAATATAAATAAAAATTTTTAATATTAAATTATAAATATTAAAAATTTAATTTTAATAATATTTTAAATATTATTAATTTAAATATATTACTAAATATTATATAATAAAGATATAATATAATAAATATTTTATTATTTTATATATAAAGGGCGAGTTTACTTACTTTATATTTTATAAGAAAAAACTATATTATTATTATTTTTATTAAAAGTTTTACCTTAAATAAAGTTAATTTTATTTTAAAATAAAAGCGGTATAAGATTAAACAAAAAATATATATATTACCTAACTTTAAAAGTTTATAAACCGGAATTTTATATATATTACCTCTCTTCCCCTCTTAGTGCTAACTAAAACCTAATAATAGCTAGGGTAAAAACGCTAGAAAGCGAATATAATAATACCTCTTTCTCTAACTCTAACTTTATATTTATTTATAGCTTTATTATAATAATCTAGCTATTTTTTAAGATTAGCTATTATAAAGTTTATTATAAAATAGTAAAACTTTTATATATATTTAAGCTATACTAATAAGGCTTCGATAAATTAGATTATTAAGGCTATTTTAATTAAATATAAAGATTTAGTTTATAGCGATAATAATAGCTAAAAGGATAAGTAAGCTATATAAACTCTATATTAAACTTAGTTTATATATATTCTTACTACCGCGGAGTCTATTTTAGGGGAAATATTAGCTTTTAAATTATTAGTTAATACTTAACTTATTAAATATATAGAATATTAAGTATAGGCGGGGTCTAACTTAAAGGTAAAGTAATACTTAAGGGGAGGATTTTATTTAAAGTTTTCTAGTTTTTCCCCCTTTTAGAATATATATAGGATAGTTCTAAGCTATATAAAGTATACTAGTATATAAATTATTATTATTATTAATATATATTAAAAATTCTTAATAAAGTATTATATTTTATTTAAGTTATAATTATATTAAGAAACTTAATATTTTAATTAATAATATTATTTTATAATATAAAATTAAAGGATTTAGTTAACTTTTTATTTTAATATATTATTAATATTTTTTAATTTAATAAGGGGTATTTTTTAGCTAAGTAAAAAATTTATAATAGCTTTATAAAAATAATTAATATAAAATAAATTTATTATCTAATAGCTATTTAATAAGTTAAAAATATAGCTATATTTTTATTTTTTAAAAATTATAAAAAAACCTAATTATTATATATTAAGTTTAGTTATAAATATAATTATTATAAAACTCTTATAGCTAAGAAATACCTAATTATTATTATATATTAGTATTTATAAGGATTTTTTTTAAAATATTTTATAGTAATTTTTAAGGATTTCTAATTATAATTATATAACTTGTAAAAACCTTCTTATAAAATTATATAAAAAGACCTTAGAGGGAAATTATTAAAAAATATAACTATTTCCTTATTAGGATTTTATTATACCTTTTCTTATCTTTATTAGTATATACTTTTATATATTTTACTAAGATTTTACCTATAAAAGTTTCTCCTCTTTTCTTTCTTTTCTCCTTAGCTTAAAGTTTTTATTTATAATACTAATATTATTATTTACTTAATATAGCTAAGCTATAATATTATTTTAAGCTTAATTTTTATTAATAAGTAATTAATAAATATATACTAAACTTTTATATTCTTATATAAAATAGAAAAGAACTTATATATAATTAAAACTTAGATTATAACTAGCTTTAAGATATATATTTAAAGCTCTTAACTAGACTCTTAGGTAATTAAAAAAACTCGCCTTAGAGACGCTTAACCTTATAATAAAATAAAGTTTTAATAAAAACTAAACTATAATTATAACTACTTTTTTATAAAATATAGCTAATATAACTATATTATAAAAGTTATATATAAAGATAATATAATTATAAGTATTAATTATAAACCTTTAAAGTTAATTAATTTAAAAAAATTAAAATTAAAACCTAAATATAGAAAAGACTTATTAAGAAATATTAACCGCGTTTAGGATAAGTAAAAAGATATTTATCTTAACTAAAAAAGCTACTTAAAATACTTTTACGCTAATTACCTTAGTAAGATAGCCGAACCCCTTTTACTTTAATTTTATAAAAGTTCGCTATAAAAAAGTAAGTAAGTTTTTAAGTAAAAAAAAGGATTTTAATACTTTTTTTATAAATTTAGAAAATAAGATAAAGTCTAATAAGATAACCTTTTATAATAAGTAAAATAAAATAAATATTTTATTTTATATTTTAGAAAAAAAAGCTTATAAATTATTAAAAACTTAGTATAATTTAAAAAAATAACTTTTTTCTAAACTAGCTAAAATAGTTTAATATTTAAAGTTTATATATACTTATAAAAATCCGACTAAATTTATAAAAGCTATAAACTAGCTTTATAAACTAAACTTCTCCCTAACTAATAAGTAAAAAATCTAAGAGTTCCTTACTAAGTTTAACTACCTTATAGCTAAAACTTAAGTTTCCTTAGCTTAGATTAAGTATATATTATAAGATTATTTACCTGCTAACTTTAATATAAGCTTTTTTATTAAGGCTAAAAACTTATATATAATATATAAGGAATTTTATAAGTATATAAAAAACGTTATATTTTATTAAAAAAAGTTTACTTATTAAAAAGCTATATAAAAAGCTTATTAAAGTAATAAGACTATACTAATAATATAAAAGAAAAAGATTATAATTATAACCTTATATTAAAAAAGCTAGCTTTTAAGTAAAAATAAAAAGAAAGTTTATTAGGAAAATAGTACTTATTTTATTTATAAAAAGAAAAGCTATATAGCTAAGGATTACCTTAACTAATAAAAAATAAAAAAAGTTTATAAAATTTAAACGCCCCCGCTTAATTTTATTTAATTAAATAACTCTAATTTAGGAAAAAAGTTAGTAATAATTTTAAAACTATCGTATATATAAGAGATTTAGGCTATGCTTAAATAGCTAAGTTATATAAGGGTGCTTAGTTAAGTCCGCGCGTATAATAAGCGTAAAGTATATATAAGTATATATAATTAGTTAGCGCCGCGCGCGGGCCGCGCGCGGGCTATATATAAATTATAACCTTAAGTATATATATTATATATACCTTACAACCTCCTAAGTTAATTTATATTAATAAAGTTAGCTTTATATAAGAGTATTAAAATATCGGACTTTAATAGTAAATTAACTTTAATTATAAATAATATTAATATTAAATAAGCTATTATTACTTAGCTTTTAAAGTAATAAGCTATAATTATAAAATTATAAAACCTTATATACTAATAGTATAAGTTTATATAGCTACTTAAATAATAGTAATTATATCCTTATTATAAGCCGCTACTAATTAGGTTTTTATTTAATAATAATAAGAATCTTTTTCTAATATAGCGCTCTTTTATATCTTATAAGCTATAAGTAAATTAAGCTTTTATTAGTAACGCTTATAATTAATAAGAATTTCTATATTAATACTTTTCTTTTATAGTTTAAGCTAAGGTAGCCTTATTTTTTAAAAAGGGCGGTAAATATAAATATAACCTTAATTACTTTTTAAGCTACCTTAATATTATATTCGCTAACTTATATTAGCGCTAGACTATTATAATAGAATTAAAGCACCTTATATAAGGTATTTTTTAAGTTTTTCTTTAACTTCCTTATTTACTTTAAAGCTAAGCTTACTTTAATAAATAATATTAAATAAGCTAATAAAATTAAAATTATATACCTTTATTATATTTTTACCCTAGCTTTTTACTAATATTATATAAAATATAATATCCCCCTAACTAAGTATATTATTATTATTATATAAATCTATGCTATTATTATAGATATTAAGTTATTTTACTTTAAAAATAAGAGCTAAGTATTTTTATTTTATATTCTTAAGCTATTTTTAAATACTCCGGTAACTAATATATACTAAACCGGCACTTAGCTATATTTTTATAAGCGCGGCGGTCCTCCCTCTCGCGGCTAGTTTAGCTATAATAATAAAAACTATTACTAAGCAGCCTAAGTTAAAAATAAAAAAATCGTAAAATAATATATTAATAGCTATTACTTTTATTATAATAATATTAGCTATTTCTCGCGTAAGTATAAACTTAACCTTTTACTTTTAATATCTTTAGTTTATTTTACTAATATTATAAAAAAAGAGGAGAACCTTACTTTAAATTAAGGAAATAAGTTCCTTTTTTATAATAAGTCTCTTATAAGGGGAGGACTTATATAATATTATAGCTTATAAAATATTAAATAATTATTTTATAAATATTAGTTAGAATATAAACTTACCTCCTCTTTTTTTACTTATATTTATAAATTCTATATTTTTTATTATTATATAAGTAAATAATAGCTATAATAACTATATTATTATAAGCGAATCTTTTATTTAGCACTATTAGCTTAAGTAAATTCCTCTTTTTTACTTATAAATAATTTATATTATAATATAAATATATTATTAATAATATATATTTTAAGCTATATTTATTTATCCGCTATTTTATTCGCTTTATAGCTAATATTAATTATTAATAATTACTTATTATAATATATTTAATTTTAAACTTTACTTAAAATTAAATTTTTAGCTTTTCTTAAATAGCATATAATAATATTTTACTATATTCTAATAAGCGGGAAATTATAATATACTTTATTAGTAACTTAATTATCCTTTATTTTAAATTTTAATAAGTTAACTACTTTATTATAGCTATTTTTAGCTTTATTTTCGTAGCTTTTATTTAATATAAATCTTAGTAATAAATAAGCTATTAGTTCCTTATTATTAATTTATAAAATATTTTTTATATCTTATATATTATTATATCCTCCTTAATTAGAACCCTTTTATTACTTTTTAAAATATTAGATTTTACTAACTTTTTTAATAAGAAGAAGGTAAATATCCTACCTTTTTATTATAATAATTATAATTATTATATCTAGCTTTACTAATAGCTTAATAACTTCTTACCTTTTTTACCTTAAAGGCTACTTTATAATATACTTTATAAATATCTTCTTAAAGTTTATAAATAAATTACTAACTTAATAAATAAAGAGTAGATTTACGCTAGCTTTTTATCCGCCGCCGCCTTTATTTTACTTACTAAGAAGCTTTATAATAAGTAGCGTTTTTATATTAACTATTATACTTTAAATAAAGTAATAAAGTAAGACTAATATCCTCTTCCTTTTATTAAGGAGATACTTTATAGCCTTTTTAGCGCTTATTAGTTTATAAAGCTTAACATTTACGCTATTTTTTATAAGCTATATATTATAAAAGGTAATAAATACTTAATTATTTTCTATATATAGTTTAGCTTTTTAAGTACTTTATTTACTTTTTTAATCTTATAAGTATATTTATTATATTAATATTACTTTAAATATTTCCTTAAAAAACTTTATTATAATATACTTAAATATAATATAACTTTTATATATTTTATAAACTTTACGCTTATAATAATATAAATACGGACCTTTTATTTTTATATTATAAATAAACTCCGCTCCCTTTATTACCTTATAATAATAGTAAGCCGCGCTTAGAGTAACTCTAAGGGGAGAGTAATACTATATAAGTTAATTATAACCGCGAAAATTTTTTACTTAAAATATAACTTTATTTTAAATTATAGTAATTTTAAACTTAAAAGTTTATTATATTTATTACCTTATTAGAAGCTAAGGTAAATATTAATAAGATTATTTTAGAAAATATTTTTATTTTTATATAAATAATTATTAAATAAGTAGCGGAGTTTAAAAAAGTCTAAGGAGGCGCCCCCTTTACTCTAACTTTATTAGTTAGTAATATCTCCTCGGCTATTATAGCTATAATTTTCTTTTTCTTTATAGCTTTAAGGGGAGCGGAACTTTTTTAATATAAGCTATAATTATAGCTAAAGCGCTAAAGAAAATTATTAAAAAATAAATTCCTAAGTAATATAAATAATAGCTTATAATTTATTTTAACTTTATTACTATTTTATTTTAAATTTAAAGCCTTAAAATAATTATAATAAATATTAATTATAAACTTTATAAGTAAAGTTAAGCTTTTATAATAAAAAGCTACTTAGCGGTAATATTATAATAATATTTTAAAATATTATTTATAAGCTTTAATTTAATTTAAAATAGCTTTATATTATTTTTAGAGAAAAAGTATACTTAATTAATAAAGGTTATATTTTTATTATAAAAAGAATACTAATATAAGCTTTATAATAAAATAATAAGGAAGCTTTTTAAAAAAAATTAAGTTATTAAATAAAGTTTTAATAATATAATTATATATAAAAAATATTATTTTAAAACTTAGCGAAGTTTTTTAATAATTATTATTAATAGTATAGTAAATATAAACTAGATTTATAATAAAAGTATAATAATATAAGTAAAAATCTTTAACGCTAAATTATATATATTAAAAGTTTAATTTTAATAATATTTAAAATATTATTAACTTAAATATATTACTAAATATTATATAATAAAGCTATAATATAATAAATATTTTACCGCTTTATATATAAAAGGTAAATTTACTTATTTTATAGCTTATAAAAAAAGATTATATTATTATTTTTTTATTAAAAGTTTTATTTTAAATAAAGTTAACTTTACCTTAAGATAAAAGCAGTATAAGATTAAGCGAAAAATATATACGCTACTTAACCTTAAAAGTTTATAAATTTAAATTCCGTATATATTACCCCTCCTCCCCTTTTAGCGCTTACCGGAAACTAATAATAGCTAGGGCGGAAACGTTAAAAAGTAAATATAATAATACCTCTTTTTTTTAACTTTAACTCTGCACTTATTTATAGCTTTATTATAATAATCTAACTATTTTTTAAGATTAGCTATTATAAGGTTTATTATATAATAATAGAATTTTTATATATTCCTAAGCTATATTAAAAAGGCTTTAATTAATTAAATTATTAAAGCTATTTTAATTAAATATAAGGATTTAATTTATAGCGATAATAATAGCTAAAAAGATAAGTAAGCTATATAGATTTTATACTAAACTTAGTTTATATATACTCTTATTATTATAAAGTCCGCTTTAAGGGAAATATTATCTTTTAAATTATTAGTTAATATTTAATTTATTAAATATATAAAGTATTAGGTATAAGCGGGGTTTAACTTAAAGCTAAGGTAACGCTTAAAAGGGGGGGTTTACTTTAAGCTTTTTAGTTTTTCCCTCTTTTAGAATATATATAAGATAGTTTTAAGCTATATAAAGTATATTAGTATATAAATATTATTATTATTAATATACTTAAATAATATTTTTATTTACTTAAGTAGCTTATATTTTAATTATTAGCGTAAGGTATATATTATATTATTATATTTTTACTAAGCTATATTTTTTTTAACTTTAATAAATATAACTTTATTATTTATAAAGTTAAGTACTTAAAGTTTATTATTTATATTAGTAAAAAGGTAAGATTAAACCTTATTAAAATCTCCGCTATACTTAAATAAAATATATTAACTTATATTTAAAGTATTTATAATTTTTTAAAGTTTACTAACTTTTATTATAATTTTATATTATTAGATTTACGGATAATACTAATATTTTTAGTACTAGGCGCACCTTTGCTTAGGTCCGCCGCTAGCTTAAATAAGCTTAGAGTATTTACTATAACTAAGTAGCGGAGAATAAAATAACCTTTTAGCTACTTAAAAGTAAGCTCCTTTACTTTATAAAGGCCCGCTCTACTAATATAACTTTACTAGTCCTTAATAGGAATATTATTTAACTTATATAAGAGGTATATATACTTAAGGTTTAAATCTATTATAAACTTTAATAGAAGCTATACCTCCGCTACCTTATAAAAAAGCTTACTTATTAATAGCTAGCCTTAACTAAGCTTACCTTATTTATTTAAGGCTTCTTAATCCTCTAAGTAAGGGAAATTTATACTAAGGTTATTAAGTTTATAATCGCCTTCAGCGCTATAATTTACTCCGCTCTAACCTTACTAGGCGGGGAACTTAAAAGCCTTATTCTCTAATAGCTAGCTATAACTTAGTTTAAATACTTTTATATTATTTTTAGGGTATATTAAATAACCTTTTTCTATTATATTAAGTTTAAAACCTTTATCTCCTTTATTAATATTTACCTATTTTACTACGCCGCTTATAGCTATTAACTTCTTTATAATAAAAAGCTTATAGCTTATATCCGCTTCGCTTTTAAAAAGATTATTATATACCTTCGCTAATATTATAAAAGTTAGCCTTACCTTATTTATATCTTTTTTAAATCTTTCTAATCTTCTTTTATTACTTAGGTACGGATTTTAGATATTACCTCTTAGTCTCTTAAAACTCTAAAAGCTTATTTTTACGAAGAATAATAACTTTACTAAAACTTTAAGAAAGGAAGGCTTTAAAAGTATAGCTAGTCCTTTAGATATTTTACTAATAAACCGCCTTAATTAAAACTTAATAATACCTTATAAATTTATTAAAGCTTTTTAAAATTCCTAAATAGCGCCTTAACTTAGCTTTATAATAATAAAATTAGCTTTAATAAGTTTTTTTATACTTATAATATTTTAATAATTATAACTTTTTATTATTTTTATAATAATAAAGAAAATAAAATAATAGCTTACTTTACTTTATATTATAAATTAACTACTTATAAAAGAACGCTCTTATTAATATTTCTTATAAGTTTAATTTAAAATTATAAGGATTTTAATAAAGCTTTTAACTATAAAGCTATTATAAGCTTTTTTACCTTATAGTTTATCCGCTTATAATATTTTTATTAGTTTAATTTCTTTTTATTATTTTATAATATTTAAATATATTAAAATATTTAAATATAAAGTTTAAATATAAAAGTTAATTTTTAATATTTTTATTATATAATTACCGCTTTTTATTTACTTTATACCCTACTCCGAACTTTACTCCTTATTTTACTTAGCTTTACTTAGCTTACTTAGCTTTCTTATCTTTTTTCCCGCCCTACCCTCCGCTTTATCTTTTATACTTAATAATACCTCTAACCCTTATAAGCTTATCTTCTAAGTTATTATTATCGCTCTCCGCTATATATTTTAATATTATTAATATAAACTCTATAAGAGATAATTTTAATACTTAAATAAAATCTAGCTTAAGCTTTAACTCCTTCTCCGCCGCCTTCTTAGCTTTTATCTCCCCCGCTTCCTACTCCTCCTTACCTTTCTTTATATTATTTACTTTTTCCGCTCCGCCCGCCCTCTTAACTTTATTTACCCCCTTCTTATCTTTTTTAATTATTATTTAGTTTAATTTACTTTTTAATATTAATATAATAAAAATTAATATTTAAGCTATTATTTTATTTTCCGCTTTTAGCTTTATTTTTAATTTTAGCTTTAGTTTTAGTAAATTTAAGTTAAGAGTATATTAAATTTTAATAATATTTTTTAAAATATACTTAAATTAGTTAATTTTAATATAATCTATTACCTTTTAATTAATATTATTTTATATTTAGTTAAGATTATATATTATATTATATATAATAAATTAAAAGTTTTATATTTTTAAGTATATTTTTAATTAAAACTTTTATAAGAATAATATAATAAGGTTTTTTAAGCTAATAATAATAATAATAGTTATTATTATTATAAGTACTTTCGCTATTATTATTATTACCTTTTTTACCTTTATTATAAACTTTATTATTATTATTATAGCTATTATTATTTAAACTAGCGCTTTTACCTTTACGCTTTTTATTACCGCCTCCGCTTCCTCCTTTATACTTATTATTATTATTATTTTTACTTATAATTTAATTATTATATTTATTACCGCCGCTATTATTATTATCGCTCCGCCCCTCTTTTTACCTTTTACTTTACTTATACTAATATTCGTTTATCTACTAAGTATTTTAAAATAAATTAATACTAATATATAGGACTTTTAGAGAGGAGCGTTAATAATTATAGCGGTAGGAGTAATATTAAGGGCGGCTATTAAAATAGCTAACCTTACTAAGGCGCTTGCCCGGGGCGTTATTATTATCTTACTAAGTTAAAGCTTTAATATCCTATTCCGCTTTTATATATCGCGTAAGTTAACTTAAATTCTTTCTTATTATTTATTATTAGCTATATTTAAAACTTTATTTTATTTTATATTATTTTATATTTACTAATAAGCTATTTAGCTATCCTCTTTTATTAATATATTATATTATTTTTATTATAGTAATATATAATTCCTTTAAATATATTTATAACTTAATTAGTATTTTAAGCTTTAACTTTAACTTTACCCTTAACTTTGAATTTTACTTACCTTTTAATATTTATATTAAGCCTTAGTATAATCGAAATAATTAGCTAATTATAAGCTTATATACTTTATTAGCTTTATATATAGTTAATATTATATAATATTACTTATTTTATTATTTTTAATATAAAACTTTATAATTAGCTAGCTAAGCTATATATATAATATAAAGGAGGTTATAAGGCTTATTATAAATAATCTTAAGTATATTTATTATTATTATTTTATTAATATAATTATATAATTTCTATTACTTTCCTTTTATTATAAAAGTTAAAAGGAAAGTTAAAAAAAGGGGGTTAGAAATATACCTTTTTCTAAAAATAATAAAAAAAAAAGAGGAAAGGAAAAAGGAGGTAGAAAAGAAAAACATATAGCCCCCCCCTTTTTAATTACTAATAGATAATAAAATAGCTACCCTGCTACTTTACCTTACCCCCCCTCGGACTTTCCTTCCTTCGCCCTGCGCTATACCGCCTCGCCTCGTACCGCCCTATACCGCCCTATACCGCCCCGCACCGCCCCGCACCGCCCCGCGCTATCTTATACCGCCCCGCTTTTTTTACCCCGCGCTTTATAAACTTTCCTTTTCTCCGTACTCCTCTCCTTATTTTACTTTTCTTATATTATTTAAGATTACCCTTAGGTAATAAGCTTATTATATTATATTACTGCTAGCTACCGCTATACCTTTATATAAGCGTATAGTAAGCTTTCTTTTTATAGTTAGGGGGTTTTGCCCTATTTTAAGGGATTTTTCCTACTTATTATATTATAAAGTCTTTAGATATTATAAAGGCCCTTAGCGTATAAATAAATAAATAAATATTATAATTTTATACCTTGCTTTTTTAACTTTATAGCTATATTTATTAACTTTATAAAGTAAAGCGCCCTCTTTTATTAAACTAATAAATATTAGCTTACTTTTAATATATTTAAATTTACTTTTATATTAGCTTTTATTCTTACTTAATAAGACTTTAATTATAATATAATTATAAAAGCTAACTATTTTAGTAAAGCTATAAGCGGCTATTTATCTTAAGTTAGCGCGGACTATATTTTCTAGCTAGTTATATATTATTTTAAGAAACTTCTCCTTATAAGATAAAATTATATAATTTATTATAAGAAGCTTTTTATTATTATTTCTTACCTTAAAGCGTAGTTTACTAAGCTATATAGCGTAGCTTAGCTATTTTTAATTTTAACTAATTATAAGGCCCTTAAGTATTTTATTATACTTAAAGCGATAATAGAATATTAAGCGTATTAAGCTAAAATACTCGCTTTTTTAATTTTTAACTTTAGTACCGCTTTAGCGCGTAAGCGTTTTAGCTAAACGCTCTCTCTTAAAAGGAGTAGAAACGCCGCGGTATAGAGGACTATTATAGCTAAATTATATAGCTTATTTTTATCTATTTTTTTAAGTTATATTTAATTTAGTTTAGCCTAGCCCCGCCTAACTTCCTTTTTATTTTACCCCTTATTCTTAATATTTTAACTTTTTTTTAAAAATAAAACTTTATAAAGATTTTAATTAGTAGCTTTTTATATTAATCTACTTTATAATATCCGCTATTAAGCAATCTATTCCTTTATTTAAAAGTTTTCGCTAAAAGCTAGTATTTATAAGTAAGTTATAAACTACTCTTTTCTTACTTATAAGTAATTATAATTCTAAAGCTATCTTTAAGTTTCTAAATAAAAACTTTTTATTATTATACTTATTTAATAAATATATAACTCCCTTATAGCAGGATACCTTAATAAGAATATTACTTTTATATTTTTTAATAAAAATTCTATTAACTTTTATATATTTTATAAACTCCGCGCTTATAGTAACGTAGATATAAACTTCTTATTCTTATATTATAAGTAAACTCCCCTCCCTTTATTACCCCGTAATAATAGCTAGCCGCGCTTAGAGTAACTCTAAAAAAGAGGGCGACGCTATATAAATTAATTATAACCGCGAAAATTTTTTACTTAAAATATAATTTTACTTTAAATTATAATAATCTTAAACTTAAAAGTTTACTATATTTACTATTTTATTAAAAGCTAAGGTAAATATTAATAAGATTATTTTAAAAGATATTTTTATTTTTATATAAGTAATTATTAAATAAGTAGCGGAGTTTAAGAGGGTTTATAAAGGTGCCCCCCTTATTCTAACTTTATTAGTTAATAATATCTTTTTTAGCTATTATAGCTATAATTTTCTTTTTTTATAGCTTTAGGGGGAGTAAAACTCTTTTAATATAAGCTATAATTATAGCTAAAGCGCTAGAAAAAACTATTAAAAAATAAATTTCTAAGTAATATAAATAATAGCTTATAATTTATTTTAATTTTATAATTACTCCGCTTCGGGTTTAAGGCCTTAAAATAATTATAATAAATATTAATTATAAATTTTATAAGTAAGGCTAAGCTTTTATAATAAGGAAATTACCTAATAGCGATATTATAGTAATATTTTAAAATATTATTTATAAGCTTTAGTCCGATTTAAGATAGCTTTATATTATTTTTAAAGAAAAGGTATATTTAACTAATAAAGGTTATACTTTTTTTATAAAAAGGGTATTAATATAAGCTTTATAATAAGGTAATAAGGAAGCTTTTTAGAAAAATATTAAGTTATTAAATAAAGTTTTAGTAATATAATTATATATAAAAAGATATTATTCTAAGATATAATAAAGTTACTTAATAATTATTATTAATAATATAATAAATATAAATTAAATTTATAATAAAAGTATAATAATATAAGCGGAGATTTTTAACGCTAAACTATATATATTAAAAGTTTAACTTTAGTAATATTTTAAATATTATTAACTTAAATATATTACTAAATATTATATAATAAAGCTATAATATAATAAGTATTTTACCGCTTTATATATAAAAAGTAAGTTCGCTTACCTTATAATATATAGGAAAAGATTATATTATTATCTTTTTTATTAGAAATCTTACCTTAAGTAAAATTAACTTTACCTTAAAATAAGAGTAATATAGGACTAAGTAAAGGATATATATATTACCTAATTTTAAAAGTTTATAAATTAAAGCTTTATATATATTACCCCTCCTCCCCTTTTAGCGCTAACTAGAAACTAGTAATAGCTAGGGCGGAAACGTTAAAGAGTAAATATAGTAATACCCCCTTTTTTAACTTTAACTTTATACTTATTTATAGCTTTACTATAATAATCTAGCTATTTTTTAAAATTAGCTATTATAAGGTTTATTATAAAATAGTAAAACTTTTATATATATTTAAGTTATACTAATAAGGCCTTAATAAATTAGATTATTAAGGCTATTTTAATTAAATATAAGGATTTAGTTTATAATAATAATAATAACTAGAAGGATAAGTAAGCTATATAAACTTTATACTAAACTTAGTTTATATATACTCTTACTATTATAAAGTCCGCTTCGGGGGAAATATTAGCTTCTAAATTACTAATTAATACCTAACTTATTAAATATATAAAATACCGGGTATAGGCGGGGCCTAACCTAAAGCTAAGGTAATACTTAAGAGGAGGGTTTTACTTTAAGTTCTCCGGTTTTTCCCCTTTTTAGAATATATATAAGATAGTTCTAAGCTATATAAAGTATACTAGTATATAAATTATTATAATAAGAATTTTATTAAGATAAGATATTTATAAGTATAGTATATTTTATTTATAATTATTATTATTACGGGGATTATTTAAATTACTAGTAGTACTAAGAACTATTTTAGCTATTACTTTTATTTAAATAGTTTTAAATTACTCTTTTAGTAAACTTTATAACTAAGCTTCTTACTTTTAATAAGTCTTAGCTTTATTTTCTTATAATTATTATAAATTATTTTTCTAAGTATATTTAACTTAAAGCTATAATATTAATAAATACTAAGTAATATGCTAAACGCTTTATTTAATATTAATAGCGATTTTATAGCTTTCCTTATAAGTTAATTTTTAACTATAAGTTAAACTAAATAAGTTACTTTTAATTTACTTTTTATTATTTTACTAAAATATAAAAACTCCTCTCTATAGCTTATTATCTTTAAACTAATAATAATATAAAGTATATAAATTAAAAAGTATAAGCTATCTTATATTATATAATCTCTGTCTTATAGTTTAATTAGCCTTATTACTTATTAGTATACTAGCTTATTTTAAATAATTAAGACTTATTTATAATAAGCGTAAGTCTTAACTACTTACTTTATAGCTTTAATATTACCTTTTTAAATTATTTACTTAAAGTTACTACCTTAGTTTTATTTTTAAGAAGTTAGGCTATAGCGTTCGCTTATTACTTTTATAATAATATTAAGCTAGCCTAGGCCTTTATTACTTAAGCTTAGTAATAATAAAAAGATTTATCTAATAAGTTTTATTATTTTATAAAACGATTCTAAGTAAGTAATTTTATATAGCTTAACTTTATATATATATAATCTAACTATTTATCTTAAAAGCTTAATTATCTTAAAAGTAAATATAAAGTAATAGCTATATTAATATTACTTACTATTATTTTAAATATATTCTTTTATATTTACTTTACTTTTTATATCGATTTTATTAAATATATTATTAGTAACTTTTTACCTTTTTAATTATTAGCTAACTTTTAGCTAAATCCCCTTTTATATTTCTTTTATAATAATTTATCTCTTAATAAATATAAAGTTTAGGAAATCCTTATTATAAAAAATATAAAGGGCTACCGCTTATTAAATAGCTTACCTTATTATTTTATTTTTATAAAATAAAAAAGCTACGCTACTCTTATATAAAAGCTACTTAATAATTTTAATTACTATATAGTATTAAATTAGTTTAAGTTTATATAAGGTAATATACGCTTTTATAATAGCCTAAAGTAAACTTAACTATATATTTATTTACTTTACCTTTTAAGTTACATATAATTATCCCCTTTAAGTAATATTCCCTTAGCGTAAAGTAACCTTCCCGCCCTTTTTTTACCTCTTATCTCCCTCTATCCCCTTTTTATATTAGCTTTAAGCTAATATTAATATTATTTATCTTAATAGTAAAATTATTTATAATAATTAAATAGCTTAGGAGATTATTATAGCGCTAGCTATTAATAAGCGTTAGCGTTAATTTATAATAAGTATATTCTTAAGTAAGAGAGGGTAAACTTTAAAGCTATAAAAATATATATAATAATAATAATAGCGGGATTCCTCCTTATCTAGCCCCCGCGCCGCGCGCGCTACGCTTATTAATAAATATAAACTTATTTTCTTAATATTAAAAAAGGAGGAATAATAAGTAATATATATAAGCGGCTAAGGTTTATAAGCTAAGTAATATATATAAATTAATAATAAAAGTATATTATAAAATAGTAAAAGTAGCGCTAGCTAAGCGAAGTAATTTATATAAATTAATAAGCGCTATAAATATTTAGCGCGAGATATTATTATATTTTTTATTCTCGCGCTTATACGCGTTAATATTAGCTTAGTAGTTTATAATATAAGTAGCTTATTTATTTTATTATTAGATAAGGATTTAATATTAATATTCTTCTTACCGCTAAAAAAGCCCTTATACCGCGCTATAAAGGAATTAAGCTTAAAAGTAAGTATACTCTATTATTACTATTATTACTAATAATATTATATTATCGCTATAAATATATTATAAGTTAAGGTATAAGAGGCGGGGATAGTAATTATATTATTAATAATAAAGATAAATATAGAGGAGTATTATTAGTTAGGCGTAGCAAAGGTATATAAGTTTATTACTAGATAAGAAATAATATAAGCTATAGCTATTATAGCTTATAAGTAATTAATATAAATAATAAACTTAGGCGTTAGGCGGGCGTGGCGGCTAGGGATTTTTTTAATATAGGCGTAAATAAGTAAAGTAATAGCTTATCTTTTTTAAACTATAATATATAAATTATAAATAGCTTAGTATAAGCGTATATTTATAATAAATAGGTGCTTTTCTTAAAAGTATTATTTTTACTATAATCTGCACGCTTTATAAGCCGCCTTATAGCCTTATTAATAGTTAATATTATAGCTATTATAAGAGTTTTAAATATAAAGCGTATATAAGTATTTTACCTCTTATAATATAATAATACTTTTATTATCTAAGTCTCCTTTTATAGCGTATTTACTTAGTATATAAAATAGTAATTATAGCTAACTAAATAATATATTAATAAGGTAAAAGGATATCTTAATAAGCGTAAAAAGCTTAAAAAATAGCGGTAATAAAAAATAATAATAATAATAATAGAAAAAAATAAAGATAATAATATAAAAAATAATTATAAGAATATAATAATAAGCTAATAAACTAATAAATATAAATAAAAAAATTACTTAGCGAGAGAAATAATATAACTAGCTTAAGAAAAAAAAAGAAAAAAGGAGGAAGAAAAATTTTTTATATAAGGGATATTTTAACTTATACCTTATATATATATATACCGCGGCTAGAAATACTTTTTTCCTTAAGCGGCGAGGTATATAAGGGATTCGGGCTATACCTAAATAGCTAAGTTATATAAGAGTGCTTATTTAAGTCTGCGCGTATAATAAGCGTAAAGTATATATAAGTATATATAATTAGTTAGCGCCGCGCGTAGGCCGCGCGCGGGCTATATATAAACTATAACTTTAAGTTTATATACTATATATATTTTAAAACCTCCTAAGTTAATTTATATTAATAAAGTTAGCTTTATATAAGAGTATTAGAGTATTAAACTTTAATAGTATATAAGATAGAAAATAAAAAAGTTATTTATTATTAATAGTTAAGTTTAAGTTTATAATATTACTTTTTATACTTTTACTTTATATAATATTAGAGTAAATGCTTATTTCTTAATTAGCTATTATTTTATAAAGTAAGCGGTAAAGCGCTTAAATACTAAGCTTATACTTATTTATCCCATTCCCTTTATTAATTTCCAAAGCTATTAAGCTAGCTTAGTTTATAAATACTTAATTATTACCTTAATAATTAATAAATAGTATTTTCCTTAGGAAATTTACTAAGTAACTAACTATACTTAAAATCTTTTTATTAGCTTATTTTAAATAGCTAAGAAAAGGTTATTACTAAACTATATAGCTTAGAAACTAGTTTAGCTGTTACGGATCGTACCCGTAATTACCTTTTCTTACTCGTATAGCCCTTAATCTAAGCTTCTAAAGATAAGGAAGTAAGGGGTAATAAGAAGGTAGGGGGCTTTACTTACTATAGCTAAGCAGTAAGTATCTAAAATAGGAAATTTATAAAGTATAAATAAGTAAAAACTTCCTAAATAGAAATATCTTATAAGGTAAGGGAAGGTTATTAAGAGTAGGCTTTTAAGGTATAAATTGTTTAGATTAAAAGCTTAAAGAAGAAGGAAAGGAAAAACCCTTCGAGGGAAGGAAGCCTTCCTTTTATAATTTTCCTTCCTTAAGATACTATCTAATTATATAAGCTAGCTAAAATTCTATAGAATACGGTAGAAGCTTTATATTATAAATATACTAGCGAATAGAATAGCTTTATTTTATTTAATTTGCTTTTATTATATTCCTTTTACTTTAAAATTAAATTCTTACTTTAAAATTAAATTTTAATTTTAAATCTCTATAATTCTTAGTAAATAAAATAGCTTGATTTTATTTTATTATATTCTATTAGCTTCTAAGTTAATAGTAAATTATAATAGATAATTCTTTATTTATAATAATTAATATTTTTTTCTATTTTTAACTATCTTTATCTGTTTTTTTTATCTTAAGAATTCTATTCGTTTTTTTTATTATTTCTTATCTTATCTTATTATCCGAGGTTTAACCTTCTAAGGTTTAGCTATAATTTAAATACTAAATATTAGTGTTTTTACTTTATTATATAAACTATATTATTAAGCGGCTTATATAATAAATACTACTTATAGAATTAGATAGTACTTTTAACTTGTATTTATATTTTAAATTATTATATATTCCTCTTTCTATAATTTATAACCTTATAAACTTTATTATAGAAGAATAATATAAGGTATAAATAATAGTTAGTTAGGTAAGTAGTTATTTTTATTCTTATAAGAAAAGAAAAAGTATTTCGAAAAAACTTAATAAGGTAAAAATAATTAATTTTTTATATATATAAGGTCCTTATAATTATATTATTTATAACGTTCCCCTTTTTAAAATTTTTAATCTTAAAAACTTTTTATTAAAAGTATTTTTCTTTATTATATTTTTTAATAAGTTTAAGTGCCTTAGTTAGGTATTTTACAAAGTCCTAAGTATTTTCTTTAAAAGAGTATCTCTTTTATTTTATTAGATAATATACTATTTTATAAAGGATTCGGGCTGCGCCCGAATAGCTAAGTCACGTAAGGGGTGCTTAGTTAAGTCCGCGCGTATAACGGGCGCGGGGTATATATAAGCGTATACGATTAGTTAGCGCCGCGTGCGGGACGGGCGCGGGCTATATATAAACTATAACCCTAAGTACGTATACTATATATACCTTAAAACCTCTTAAGTTATTCTATATTAATAAAGTTAGCTTCTTATAAACGTTAAAGAGTATAGAACCTTTATAATAAAATAACTTCGATTATAAATAACCTTAATATTTAATAAGCTATTATCGCTTAGCTCTTAGAGTAATAAGCTATTATTATAGAGCTTTAAAGCCTTATACGCTAATAGTACTAATTTATATAGCTTCTTAAGTAATAGTAATCGTAACCCTGCCGTAAGCCGCTACCTCTTAGGTTACTATTTAATAGCGATAAGGACCTTTTTTTAATATAGCGCTCCTTTATATTTTATAAGCTATAGGCGGACTAGGCTTTTATTAGTATTACTTATAACTAATAGGTATTTTTATATTAATATTTATCTTCTATAGTTTAAGCTAAAATAGCTCCGTTTTTTAAATAAGGTGCTAAGTATAAGTATAACCTTAATTATTTCCTAAGTTACCTTAATATTATATTTGCTAACTTATACTAGCGCTAGATAGCTATAACGGAGCTTAAATACCTTATATAGGGCGCTTCTAAGTCTTTCTCTAATTTCCTCGTTTACTTTAAGGCTAAGCTTACTTTAATAAACGGTGCTAAATAAGCTAATAAGATTAAAGTTATACGCCTCTATTATACTCTTACGCCGGCCTTTCGCTAATACTATATAAGGCGTAATATTCCCCTAACTAAGTATATTATCGCTATTACTAAGATCTACGCTATTACCGTAAATATTAAGTTTTTCCGTTTTAAAAATAAAGGCTAGACGCCCTTATTTTCTACTTTTAAGCTATCTTAGGATACCCCGATAACTAATATATATTAGACCGGCACCTAGCTACGCTTTAGTAAATAAGGTAGCCCCCCCTCTTAAGGCCAGAACGGCCGCGGCGGTAAGACCTATTATTAGGTAACTAAAGCTAGTAATAACGAGATTATAAAGTAGCGCGCTAAAGGCCGCTACCTCCGCTATAGCGGTACCGGCTATTTCTTATATAAATATAAGCTTAATTCTCCCTTATTAGCCTTTTTAGTCCGCTTCGTAGATACCGTAAAAAAGGAGGAGAACCCCGCCTCGGACTAAGAAAATAAATCCCCCCTATATTAAGTCTCCTATAGGAGGAGGACTCTCGTAGTAATATTACTTATAGAATACTAAATAACTATTTTACGGATATTAGTTAGAATATAAACTCGCCTCTCTTCCTTCTCCTTATATTTATAAATTTTACTTCCTTTATTACTATATAAGCAGATAGTAGCTATAATTACTATATTATTATAAGCGAATCTTTTATATAGCGCTATTAGCTTAAGTAAATTCCCTTCTCTTACTTACGAGTAATCCGTATTATTATATAAATATATTACTAATAGCGCGTGCGCTTTAAGTTATACTTATTTATTTACTATTTTATTTACTTTATAGCTAATATTAATAGCTAATAATCGCTTATAATAGTATATATAATCCTAAACTTTACTTAAAACCTAATCCTTAGCTTATTTTAGATAGCGCGTAATAATATCTCGCTATATCCTTATAAGCGGGAAGTTATAATTTACTTTGCTAGCGGATTAATTATTTTATACTCTAAATTTTAGTAAGTTACTTACCTTATTATAGCTATCCTTAGTTTTATTTTCGTAGCCCTTATCCGCCGCGAATCCTAATAGTATACTAATTACTAATTTCTTATTACTAGCTTATAAGATATCTCTTATATTTTATATATTATAACCTTTACTTTAATTATAGGCCCCTTTTTATTTTCTAAGATATCGGATTTTACTAACTTATTCGATAAGGAGAAAGCTAGCGTTTTACCCCCTTATTACGGTAATTATAACTATTATATCTAACTCCGCTAGAAACTTAATAGTTCCTTACCCTTTTTACCTTAAGGCTTACTTTATAATATACCTTATAAGTATCTCCTTAAGGTTCGGAAATAAATTACTAACTTAATAGATAAAAGATAAATCCGCGCTAGCTTATTATTTGCGGCCGCCCCTATCTTACTTATAAAAAAGCTAAGAGGCGGGTAGCGCTTTTATATTAATTATCGCGCCTTAAATAAGGTAACGAAGTAAGATTATTATTCCCTCCCGCTTATTAAGGAGACGCTTTATAGCTTTTTAGGTACTTATTAATTTACGAAATTAGATATTTATACCGCTTTTTATAAGCTTCGTATTATAAAGGGTAAGGAATATCTTATAACTTTCTATACTTAGTTTAATTTATTTAAATATTTTATTTACTTTTTTAGCTTTATAGGAGCGCCCGCCACGTTTTAGTATTATATTAATACTACCTTTAGTAACTCCTTAGGGGACTTTACTATAATATACCTAAACGATATCCTTATCTATTTAGGAGGTTCCTATTCTAATTATTAGCGTAAGGTATATATTATATTTTTATATTTTTATTAAGCTAGGCTTTTTCTTAATCTTAATAAGTATAACTTTACTATTTATAAAGTTAAGTACTTAGGGTTTATTATCTACGCTAGTAAAAAAATATAGCTAAACCTTATTAAAGTTTTTATAATTTTAAAATAAGAGGCGCTAACCTACGTCCGCGGCGTGCGTAGTTTTCTTAAGTTTACTAACTTTTATTATAATTTTATACCTTACTTTTTAAACCTTATAGCCCCCTTAGTTAAGCTTACGAAATATAGCGCGCTTTTCTACTAAACTAATAAGTACTAGCTTACTTTTAATACGCTTAAGTCCGCGTTTATCTTTACCCCTATCCTCGCCTAGTAAGATCTAGACCGTAATATTATTATTAAAGCTAACTATTCTAGCGAGGCTATTAGCAGGTGCTTTTCTTAGTTTAGCTTAAATTATATCCTTTAGCTTATTATATATTATTTTAAGAAACTTTTACTTATAGAATAGAACTATATAATTTATAATAAAAAGCTTCTTATTATTATTTTTTACCTTAAAGCGTAATTTACTAAGTTACGTAAAATTACGCGGCTATTTTTTATCTTTACGGATTATAAGGCCTTGGAATATTTTACTACGCTTAAGGCTATAATAGAATATTAAGCGCGTTAGGCTAAGACGCTTACCTTTTTTAACTTCTGCTTTTAGTACTATTTTAGCACGTAAGCGTCGCGGCCTAATACGCTCTCCTAGCGAGAATAGGATTACCGTAAGATAGAGGAGCGCTTTAGTTAGATTATATAGCCTATATCTATTTACTCCTTTAAGTTACGGCTAGTTTAATCTAGCCTAGCCTTATTCTAATTCCTTATAGCTATACTTTTTACTTAGGACGCCCTAGCCCCCTTTTATAACGAGACCTTATAGGACCTTTAGTTAGAGGCTCTCTATACTAATTCCTTTTATTATATACGCTACTAAGCGGTTTAGTTAAGCGCTTAGAAGTTTCTACTAAAAGCAGGTACTTATAAGTAAGTTATAGATTATTTTATCTTTACTTATAAATAGCTATAATTCCGAGGCCGTTTTTAAGTTCCTAAATAGGAACTTTTAATTATTATATTTATTTAATAAACTTATAATTCCCTTATAATAAAATATCTTAGTAAGAATATTATTTTTATATTTTTTTAACGTAAGTTTTACTAAAATAGTATATTTATAAATATAGTATATTTTATTTATAACTATTATTATTATAGAGATTACCTTAATTATTAGCGCTATTAAGGGTTACTCTAGCCGCTATCTCTTCCTAAATAGTTTTAGATAACTTTTTTTATAAATTTTATAACTAAGCTGCCCGCCGCTTTAAAGTCCTAGCCCTATTTCCTAATAATTATTATAAATCGCTTATTAAAATATATTTAGCTTAAAATTATAATATTTATAAATATTAAGTAATATACTAAGCGCTTTATTTAGTACTAATAGCGGTTTTATAACTTTTCCTATAAGTTAATTTCTAATTATAGTTTTAATTAGATAAGCTACTTTTAGTTTACTTTTTACTATCTTACTAAAGTTAATAAGCTACTTTTTATAGCGTATTACTTTTAAACTAATAAGGGTACGAAGCGTATAAACTAAAAAATATAAGCTATTCTCTATTATATAATCTCTTTTTTATAGTTTAACTAACCGCGCTACTTATTTACTTACTAGCTTATTTTAAATAATCGGGACTTATTTATAATAAGTATTAGTCCTAACCGCTTATTTTATAGCTTCGATATTACCTTTCTTAACTAGCTAGCGGAGGCAGCCGCCCCTATCTTTTCCCCGAAAAGCTAGGCCGTAACGTTTACTTATTTCCTTTATAATAGCGTTAAACTAATATAGGCCTTTATCGCCTAAGCTTAGTAGCGGTAATAGGACTCCTTAAATAAGTCTCGCTAACCCGCGAAATAGTTTTAAATTAGTAACTTTATATAGCTTAACTTTACTTATATATAATTTAACTATCTATCTTAAAAGCTTAATTACCTTAAGGGTAAATATATAATAATAGCTATACTAACGCCGCTTACTATTATTTTCGATATACTACTTAGTATTTACCTTACTTTCTATATCGACCTTATCGAGCGTATTACTAGTAACCTTTTATTATCTTAGTTACTTACTAACTCCTAGCTAGATCCCCTCCTTTATCTCTCTTACGATAACCCGTCCCTTAATAAGTATAAGGTTAAGGAAGTCCTCGCTATAAAAAATACTAGGGGTCGGCGCCTATAAGGTAGGACGCCTCGTTAACTTATCCTCGTAAAAAAGAAAAGTTACGTTACTCTAACTTAAAAGCCGCTTAATAGCTTTAAACGCTACGCGGTATTAAACCGCTTCGAGTTTATATAAGGGGATATATATTTTTATAATAGCTTAGGATAGACTTAATTATATACTTATTTAAGCGCCCCTTATAGCTAGTTATCCCCCTTAAGTAACTTTCCCTCTTTATCTTATAAATATAATATTACCCCCCCGCCCCTTATTTCCCTCTATTCCTTATTTACTTACTCCTCCTCTTTTCTTATATTAGCTTTAAGCTAATATTTATATCTTTTATCTCCTTTTCGTAATCCTCCGCTATAATTAAGTAACTTAGGAAATTATTATAGCGCTAGCTATAGCTTAGCGCTAATATTAACTTATAACGGATATATCCCTAAGTAGGGGAGGGTATATTATAAGGCTAGGGGAATATTTAATATAATACTAATAGCGGGAGTCTTACTTATCTTACTTCTAAGCTACGCGCGCTACGCGTAAGCGCTAGCGTAAACCCGCTCTGCTAATATATAGTAAAGGGGGAGGATAGGTACTGCGTATAAGCGCTAGGTAATTAAGGGCCGGATAATATATATAAGTTAGTAAGGGCGATATATAATATAATAGCGGGCGGGCTTAATATATTATATAAACTAGTTAGCGCTATAATTATTTAATAAGAGATATTATTCCTTTTTTTATTCTCCTATTCCCGCGCGTTAATATCCGCTTAGTAGTTTATAATTTAAGCGGCCTACTTATTTTATTATTACTTAAGAATCTATTACTATTATTCCTCTTACCGCTAAAAAGACGCTTTATATTATAAAGCGAAAAAGTTAAAATTAGCAGCGAGGGCGCCTTATTACTATTATTATTATTATTAATATTATATTATTATTAAAAATATACCGTAAGTTAAGGTATATAAAGTAAGTATAGTAATTATATTATTAGTAATAAGGATAAGCGTAGAGGACTATTATTACTTAAGCGTAAAAGGGGCGTATAAGTTAGTTACTAGGCGCGGTGCGATATAAATAATAGCTAATATAATTTATAAGTAGTTAACGCGAGTAAGAAACTTTAGTATAAGCTAGGCGCGCTAGCTAGGTACTTTATTAGTATAGGGGCGAGCGGGTAAGGTAATAGCTCGCCTTTCCCTAACTATTATCTATAAGTCGCGGACGGCCTATTATAAGTATACGTTTATAATAAAAAGGTACCTTTCCTAAAGGTACCGTCTTCGCTACTACTTATACGCCTTATAAGCTATCTTATAACCGCGTTAGTAGTTAATATTATAGCTATTATAAAAGTCCTAGATATAAGGAGTATATAAATATTTTACCTTTTATAATATAATAACGCTTTTATTATCTAAATCTCTTTTTATAGTATAGCCGCCTATTACGTAAGCTAATAACTATAGCTAATTAAATAATATATTAAAGCGGTAATATAATAACTTAATAAATATAGAAAGCTTAAAAAATAATAATAAAAAAAAAAATAAATAAATAAATAACTATAAAAAAGCTTAGATAATAATAATAATAAAAAAAAAGAATTATAAGAATATAATAGCAAAGTAATAAAATATAAAGCTTAGAGAATTTTTTACTTAGTAAGGGAAAATAATATAACTAGCTTAAGGAGAAAAATAAAAAAAGAGGAAGAAAAATTTTCTATATAAGGGGTATTTTAACTTATACCTTATATACGTACGTGCCGCGGCCGGAAATACTCTTTTCCTAGGGTAACGGGGTATATAAGGGATTCGGGCTACGCCCGAATAGCTAAGTTATATAAGGGGTACTTAGTTAAGTCCGCGCGTATAACGGGCGCGGGGTGCATATAGGCGTATACGATTAGTTAGCGCCGCGCGCGGGACGGGCGCGGGCTATATATAAACTATAACCCTAAGTACGTATACCGTATATACTTTAAAACCTCTTAAGTTATTCTATATTAATAGAGTTAGCTTTCTGCAGATATTAAAGAGTATAGGACCTTTATATATTCTTTCTTTTATCTTTTTATTTATAATAGCTTTAAGTTTATATTCTTCTTTTAATATTATAGTTTCGATATTTTTTTCTAATTTAGTATTTTTAGGTGCTTTTTCTAATAAAGAAATATAAAATATAAGGTATATATATATTTTTTTAGGAAGTTTAAGCTTATAGTTAAGGTTATTTAGCTTCTCTTCTATAAGAAAAGGTTCTAATTATTTAAATTCTAAGAACTAATTTAGCTGTTTTATTTTTATATTTTTCTTAAATAAATAAACCTTATTATTTTTATTAAATAAAAGTTTTTTTTTACGTTTCTTATTATAATAATAACTAATTCTTTTAGCTATAAAATCTAACTTTAGTTTTATATAGGAATATAAAGACCTAAGCTATTTAGTATTTAGAATAGCTTTTTTATTATTAGTTTTATCTAATAAGCCTAGTTTATAAGCTTTTAGATTAAATTTATAATTTACTATAGCGGGCGTAATTTTAATAGATTTTAATTCGGCGGTATTATAAGCTAATTAAGCTATAGGTAGGTTTATTACCTAATTATTTTATTTATAATTAATATAGGCTCTAAGGTATTATTTTAAAGTCTAATTTAAATATTCCGTAGCTTTATTTATTTCCGGGTAGAAAGTAGTACTTAATTTATACTTAGTTTTTAATCTAGCTATAAGGCTAGATTAAAATTTAAAGTTAAATTTAAAGTCTCTATTACTTATAATAACTTTAAGTAAGCCCCTATTTACTATTATAATTCTTAAAAAGAAATAACTTAATTTTTTAGCAGATAAGGCCTTTATTATAAGTATAAAATAGCCGTATTTAGTTAATTTATTAGTTATAAGGTTTACTAATAAGGGTAGTTTAATTATAAAATTTATAGCTATATTTTCCTAAGGTTATTTAGTAACTATTATAAGCTATAAAAATCCGTAAAGCTTATATTTAGAGGCTTTAGATTTATTATAAATATTATAGTTATTAATAACTTTAATAATAGCCTTTTTAAGGTTTTTTATATTATAATAAGCTTTAATTCTATTATAAGTTTTTTATATTCCTTAATAGCTATAAATAGGTAATTTATAAAATTCTTTTATTATAGTTTCTATTATATTAAAAGGAATAAATAACTTCTCTTTTAAATAAGCTAAGTTATTTATTTATTTAATATTTTTATAATTCTTAAAATTAGTATTTTTATTAGCTTCTTTAATTTATTTTAATATAAAATTATTAGCTTCTACTTTATTTTTTTATTTTATTTATTTATTTATACGCTAGGGGCCTTTATAATATTTAAAGCCTCTATAATATATTAAGTAAGAAAAATCCCCTAAAGTAAAGTAAAACCTCCTAACTATAAAAAGAAAGCTTACTATATACTTATATAAAAGTATAATAATAGCTAGCTATAATATAATATAATAAGCTTATTACCTAAAGGTAGTCTCGAATAATATAAGAAAGGTAAGGTAAGGAGGGGAGTGCGGAGAAAAGGAAAGTCTATAAGGTATAAGGCGGAGGAGCGGGGCGGTATAGCGTAATATAGAGCGGTATGGGGCGGTATAGGGCGGTGCGAGGCGAGGCGGTACGGCGCGGGGCAGAGGAAAGAAAGTCTAAAAAAGGGTAAGGTAAAATAACGGGGTAGCTATTTTATTATCTATTAATAATTAAAAAAGGGGAGGGGTATATCTTTTTCTTTTTTCTTTCCTTTTTTCCTTTTTCTTTTTTTTTATTATTTTTTAAAAAGGGTATATTTTTAACCCCTTTCCTTAACTTTTCCTCTTTTTTTAACTTTTAAAATAAAAAAATAGCGATAATAGTTATATAGCTATATATTAATAAAATAATAATATTATAATATTTAAAATTATTTATAGAGAGCTTTATAGCTTTCCTTATATTATATATATAGCTTAATTAGCTAAACGCGGGGTTTTATATTAAAAATAATAAAATTAATAATATTATATAATATAATTATATATAAAGCTAATAAAATATATAAGCTTTTAATTAGCTAGTTATTATAATAATATAAAAGCTTAATATAAATATTATAAAATACGCGGAGCTAAAAGTAAAGTTAAAAGCGGGGTTAAAACTTTAGTATTAATTAAGTTATAAATTTATTTAGATAAATTATATATAATAAATATAAAAATTACTAGATATATTAGTTAAGGAGGATAGCTAAGTAGCTTATAAGTAAATATAAAATAAAGCGAAGTAAAGCGAAGTTTAAGGCTAGCTAATAATAAATAATAAAAGCGATTTTAAGCTAACTTATATTATACTTAAAAGTAAGATAAAGTATTAAAGCTTTAACTTATAATAATAATAACGCTAATTAAAGCTAGCGCTTTAATAAAAATAGCTATTTTAGTAGCCGCCTTATTTACCTTTTTTATAATTATAATTATTAATCCTCCTTTTTATTAGTTATATATACTAATTTTATTATATTTTAAGATATTTATTATAAATAGTAAGATAATTATTAAGGTAAATAGAGCAGGGGGCGGAGTAGTAAAAAAAATAGCGGTAAAAATAATAGCGGCGATAATAGTAATAATAATAATAACAAAGATAAATACTCCCGCTAGATTAAAGGCGGAGGTAATAGCGGTAATAAACTTAGAGCTAAGAGCGGTAATAAAAATAATAGCGAAGTTAGAAGCGGTAAAGGTAAGGGAGCTTATAATAATAATAATAACGGCTATAAAGTTTATAATAATAATAATAATAGCGATTATAGCGGCGGTAATAAGGGTTATAATAATTATTAAATCAGTAATTACTTAGCTATATAAGATTATATTATTAGAGTTTATAATAAAAGTTTAATTTTATTTTAATAATATTAATAATACTTAAACTTAAATATTATATAAAATTTATAAAATAAAATATAATATTAATTAGTAAATTATAAATAATATTAAAGTAAGTTAATTAAGATATATATTAAATAATATATTTAAGCTTAGTTATATATTTAACTTAAACTTAATAAAGCTATTATTAAAAATAAAGCTAAAAGTAAATAAGGGGGTAATAGCTTTATCGCTTATTTTTATTATATTAATATTAAAAAATAAGTTAAAGTAAATAATAATTAAGGGGTAAAAGGAGGCGGGTAAAGCAGAGGAGGAAATAAGTAAAGTAAAAATAGCTAATAAAATTAAAAAAGTTAAAAGCGTAAAGATAGCTAAGAGTCTAGTAAAGAAAGTAAAAGTAAGGGTAAAAAATAAGTTAGTAAAAGCGGAGGTAATAAGGGCTATAAAAAAGTTAAAGCTAAAGCTAGATTTTATCTAAGTATAAAAATCCCCTTCTATAGAGTCCGTATTAGCGGTATTAAAACGCGTAGTAAAGAGTAATAATAATAGCTTAAAAGATAAGCTTATAAAAGTTAAAAGTATAATTAAGCGTAGAGGATAAAATAAAAAGCGGGGGCGGAAAAAAAGTAAGTAAGCTAAGCGGAGCTAAGTAAATTAAAAAGCGGAGTTAAGGGTAAAGTATAAGGTAAATAAATAATAATAATTATATAGTAAAAATACTAAAAATTACCTTTTATATATAAACTTTATATTTTAATATTTTAATATATTTAAATATTATAAAGTAATAAAAAGAGGTTAAATTAGTAAAAGCGTTATAAGCGGATAAATTATAAAGTAAAAAAGCTTATAATAGCCTTATAGCTAAAAACTTTATTAAAGTTCTTATAATTCTAAATTAAACTTATAAAAAGTATTAATAAAAGTGTTTTTTTATAAATAGTTAGTTTATAATATAAAGTAAAATAAGCTATAATTTTATCTTCCTTTTTATTATAAAAATAATAAAAGGTTATAATTATAAGAATATTATAAATATAAAAAAACTTATTAAAGTTAATTTTACTATTATAAAGCTAAGTTAAGGCGCTACTTAGGAATTTTAAAAAGCTTTAATAGATTTATAAAGCGTTATTAAGTTTTAGTTAAGGCGGTTTATTAATAAGGTATTTAGAGAACTAGCTATACTTTTAAAGCCTCTCTTTTTTAGAGTTTTAGCAAAGCTATTATTTTTTATAAAAATAAGCTTTTAAAATCTTAAAGGACTAAGAGGAGATATCTAAAATTTATACTTAAATAATAAAAAAAGATTAAAAGGATTTAAAAGGAATATAAGTAAGGCGGGGCTAACTTTTATATTATTAGCAGAGGTATATAGAGATTTTCTTAAAAGCGAAGTAAATATAAGCCGCGGGTCCTTTATTATAAAGGAGTTAGTAGCTATAAGTAATATAGTAAGATAAGTAAATATTAATAAAAGGGATAAAAATTTCGGACTTAATATAATAAGAAAAGGTTACTTAGTACGCGTTAAAGATAATATAAAAATATTTAAATTAAGTTATAGCTAGCTATTAAAAAATAAAGCTTTTACGTTCCCCGCTTAGTAAGGTTAAAGTAAAGTAAATTATAGCGTTAAAAGCGATTATAAACTTAATAACCTTAATATAAATTTCCCTTATTTAAAGGAGTAAAAAGCTTTAAGTAAATAAAGTAAGCTTAGTTAAAGCTAGCTATTAATAAATAAGCTTTTTTATAAGGCGGTAAAGGTAAGGCTTTTATTAAAGTTTATAGTAAATCTAAACCTTATATTACGGATCGTACCCGTAATTACCTAATCTTACCCGTAGCCCTTAATCTAAGCTTTTAAAAGTAAAAAGAAGAGGGGTAATAAGAAGGTAAGGGGCTTTACTTACTTTAACCGGGCAGTAAGTAACTAGAATAGGAAATTCACAAAGTATAAATAAGTAAGAACTTCCTAAATAGGAATATCTTATAAGGCAGGGGAAGGTAATAGAGAGTAGGCTTTTATAGTGCTAATTGTTTAGATTAAAAGCTTAGAGAAGAAGGAAAGGAAAGACCCTTTAAGGGAAGGAAGCTTTCCTTTTATAGTTTTCCTTCTCTAAGAAACTATCTAATTATATAAGCTAGCTAGAAAGCTATAGAATACCGTAGAAGCTTTATATTATAAATATACTAGCGAATAGAATAGCTTTATCTTATTTTATTTACTTCTATCGTATTTTTTTACTTTAAAATTAAATTCCTACTTTGAAATTAACTTTTAATTTTAAATCTACTATATTCCTTAGCGAATAAAATAGCTTTATTCTATTCTATTATATTCTATTAGCTTCTAAGCTAATAATAAATTATAATAAATAATTCTTTATTTGTAATAGCTAATATTTCTTTCCGTTTTTAACCGTTTCTAACCGTTCTTCTTATCCTAGGAATTTTATTCGTTATTCTTATCTTTATTATCTTATCTTATTATTCAAGGTTTAACCTTCTAAAGTTTAGCTATAATTTAAATACTAGATACTAATATTTTTACTTTATTATATAAAATATATTATTAAGCTATTTATATAATAAATACTACTTATATAATAAGAATAGTACTTTTAACTAGTGTTTATATCTTAGATTATTACACGTTCCCCTTTCTATAGTTTATAACCTTATAAACTTATTATAGAAGAATAATATAGGGTATAAATAATAGTTAGTTAGTTAATTAGTTATTTTTATTCTTATAAGAAAAGAAAGAGTATTTCGAAAAAACTTAATAAGGTAAAAATAATTAATTAAATTTTGTGTAGGGTTCTTTTTATTATATTATTCGTAACGTTCCCCTTTCTAAGGTTTTTAATTTTAAAAACTTCTTATTAAAGGTATTTTTCTTTATTTTTATTAAATTTTTTAATAAGTTTAGGTGCCTTAGTTAGGTGCTTAGCAGGTTCCTAGGTATTTTCTTTAGAAGGGTATCCCTTCTATTTTATTAGATAATATACTATACCTTCTTCTATCTTTTTATCTATAATAGCTTCAGGTTTGTATTCTTCTTCTAATATTATAGTTTCGATATTTTCTTCTAATTTAGCATCTTTAGGTGCTTTTTCTAGTAAGGAAATATAAAATACTAGATAAATAAATATTCCTTTAGGAAGTTTAAGCTTATAATTAAGATTATTTAGCTTTTCTTCTATAAGGAAAGGTCCTAATTTTTTTAAATTCTAAGGACTAATTAGGCCGTTTAGTTTCTATATTTTTCTTTAATAAATAAACCTTATCGTTTTTATTAAATAAGGGTTCTTTTTCGCGTTTCTTATTATAATAATAACTAATTCTTTTAGCTATAAAATCTAATTCTAATTTTATATAAGAATATAGAGATCTAAGCTATTCGGTATTTAGAATAGCTTTTTCGTTATTAATTTTATCTAATAGTCCTAATCTATAAGCTTCTAGATTAAATCTATAATTCGCTATAGCAGGCGTTATTTTAATAAATTCTAATTCGGCGGTATTATAAGCTAATTAAGCTATAGGTAGGTTTATTACCTAATTATCTTATTCGTAATTAATATAGGCTCTAAGATATTATTTTAAAGTCTAATTTAGGCGTTTTATAGCCCTATTAGTTTCCGGGTAGAAAGCAGTACTTAATTTATACTTAGTTCCTAGCTTAAATATAAGGCTAGTTTAGAATTTAGAATTAAATTTAGGGTCTCTATTACTTATAATAACTTTAGGTAAGCCTCTATCTGCTACTATCGTTCTTAAGAATAAATAGCTTAATTTTTTAGCAGATAAAGCCTTTATCGTAAGTATAAAATAGCCGTATTTAATTAATCTATTAGTTATAACTAGAATAGAATTATATTCCGTATTAGTTATAGGGTTTACCGATAAGGGTAATTTAACTATAAAATCTATAGCTATATTTTCCTAAGGTTGTTCGGTAACTGTTATAGGTTGTAAAAATCCGTAAGGCTTATATCTTAAGGCTTTAGATTTATTATAAATATTACAGTTTTTAATAACTTTAATAATAGCTTTTTTAAGGTTTTCCGTATTATAATAAGCTTTAATTCTATTACAAGTTTTTTATATTCCTTAATAGCCGTGAATAAGTAGTTCGTAAAATTCTTTAATTATAGTTTCTACTATATTAAGGGGTATAAATAGCTTCTCTTTTAAATAAGCTAAGTTATCTATTTACTTAATATCTTTATAACCCTTAAAATTAGTATCTTTATAAGCTTCTTTTATTTATTTTAATATAGAATTATCGGCTTCTACCTTAAATATAGCGTTTAAGGTATTTTATTCTAAATTTCCTTCGTTATTTATTTTAAGGAAATTAGTCGTTATAAGTATTATACCGGTATCTAAATTAGGTCTTTTACTAATAATATCGGCTCTTTTTTTTTATTTCCTTTTTTATATATAATTTCGTAATTATAATCTATAAGGAATTTAGCCCACTTAATTTATCAGCTATTTAAAGTTTAACTTATACTAAAATAGCTTATATTTTTATAATCGGTATAAATCCTTAGTTTAAATTCGTTTCCTAATATATAATGCTTAAATTCTTTAATAGCTTTAATAATAGCTAAAAATTCTTTATCGTAGATAAGATAGTTAATTTCCGAATATACTAGCTTTTTAGAATAAAAGGCTATAAGGTATAATATAGTATTATTTTCCTAGCTTAATTAGGCTCCTATAGCGTAATTAGAAGCGTCGGTTTCTAAAATTAAAGGCTGTTTCGAATTATAGGCTATTAATATAGGTGCTAAGATTAGCTTTTTTTTAAGGGAATTAAAAGCTATATTAGCTTCTTCGGTCTATTTAAAAGGTCCTTTTTTAGCTAATTTTATTATTATTAATATAGGAATAATTATATTAGAAAAGTCTTTAATAAACCTTCTATAATAATTATAGTAACCTATAAATTATTATATATTTTTAATCGATTTAGGTATAGGCTAGTCCTTTAAAGGTTCTAATTTACTAGGGTTTATTTTAATATTATAAGGGGTTATAATAGTGCTTAGAAATTTAACTTCTTTAGAAAAGAATTCGTATTTTTTAGGATTAATATATAATTCGGCTTTTCGTAAGGCTTCTAATACCTTTTTTAAGTAAATTTTATATTCTTCTAAGGTATCTGAAAATATAATAATATTATCTAAATAAGCCGTAGTAAATATATCTAAATAATCTCTTAGAATATAATTTATATATTTTTAAAAGGTAGCAGGGCTATTATATAGTCCTAAAGGTAATATTAAATATTCGTAGCTTCTGTATCTAGTTCCGAAGGCTATTTTATATTCGTCTCCTTTCGCTATTCGTATTTAGTAATAAGGTAATTTTAAATCTAACTTAGTAAAATACTATTTCTAGCTTAATCTATCTTTTAGTTCTATAATTAAAGGTATCGGCGTTCTATCTTTAATAGTATCGTTATTTAATTTTCGATAGTTAATTATAGGTCTTAATTTATCTTTTTCTTTACCTAATTTATTAGCAAAGGTAACGGGAGCTCTATAAGGACTTTTAGAAGGTCTTATATATCCCTTTTTAATTTATTCTTCTAGATATTCCTTTAATACTTATAGTTATTTTTCGTTACTATTATAAATTCGTGTAAATTAAGGTTTCGAATTAGGTTTTAATTTAATTTTATAATCTTATAGGCTTCTTTTAGGTAAAGTATTATCCGGGGGTTCTTTAAATATATCTAAGAATTCTTCTAGAATTTCTTTAAGTATTAATTTATAGCGTTCTAATTTTTCTTTAGAATAAGAAGCTATTTCTTCCTTATAATCTACGCTAGAAATAGCAGCTAACGTAGTAATAGTATAAGGCGTTTTACTATAAATTTTATTACTTTCTATTTTATTATAAGGTTCTTACTTATAATAATTATATTTATTTCTTATAGTAAATTTCTAATTATTATTAAAAAAGTTTTTCCTTTCTTTAATTCCTTTAATCGAACTATTCTCGTTATTCGGGCTTCTCGCCTCTTTAAAATTTCTTAAGCTAAATTCTTTATAAAGATTTTCTAGGGCGTTATTAAACCTAGTATTTTCTTTTCTATTTATATAATTATAATAAGGTCGACTTTTATTATAACTATTTATATTCGATCGTCTATTCTTATAGTAATCGTTTTTTATAAATCTAAATTGCTTATTTTTTACGCTTAACTTACTTCTATTAGTATTTCTAGAAATCTTATAATTAGGCTTCTTACTATTATTATAATTATACCTTCTCGGTTTATTTTTCCTTTTAGAATCCGTTTAATTATCTTTACTAGTATTATTATTAGAAGCACTAGATATTAAATAATCGTCTATAAATTTAACTTAGCCGGTTTTCTAGTTAATTTGCGGATTATATTTATAAAGAAAAGGATAACTTAATATTATATCGTATTCTGCTATTTTAAAAATATTAAAGGTATCGGTAAAGGTATAAGGTCCTATTTTAAATTCGAAGTGATTAGTTTCGTATAAAATTAATCCCTTATTAAACTGAAAATTAAATCTTTCGGCGTTTTTTACTATACTAGGCGTTTTCTTTCTTATATAGCTTAAGTTTAGACGTTTTATAGCTATAGGTAAAATATAATTACTAGCGGCTCCGCTATCTATAAAGGCAGTTACTTCTTTTCCTTTATATCTTAAAGTGAAGGTTAGTTTAGAAATAGGGATTTTAGTATTATCGGTTTTAATAGTAATAGTATTAATATTTTGCAATTTAGGATAGTTAAAATAATAACGCCTTTCCGTTCCTAAATTACTAAAATCCTTATTCTTATTAGTTATACCTCTATTTACCCTTCTTAAATAGAGGCTTTCCCTTTTCCCTTAAGGTTTTCTTTAAATTCCTTAGGCTGCGTTAGGAAATCCTACCTTCCGGGACTATTTTCCTCGGTAGGGGATCCGTTTCCTATAGGCCCTTTCGTTAATAATTCTTTCATAAAGGTAAGCATAGCCTAAATCGTATCTAATTCGATACTAAGAATTCGGGGTCGAAAATTGTAGTTATTTCCCTTATTTTCCTTAAGAATCTTATAATTAGTTTCCTTATTAAGAAGGAATTCTATTTTTTTAATAAAGAATCTTTTATCGATAAAGCCGGCTTCCTTATAAAAGGTTAGTAAGGATAGGTAATAGTTAACGTTTTGTTTTTCCCGTAGGTAAAAATCGCAGTCCTTATCGTAGTAAAATTACTAGCTAAGATTATAGTGCGCTTACTTATACTTATCGAAGAATTCTTCTAGGTACCTTAAGTGCTAAAATAATTCGTTATAAGGAAAGCAGTCGTTATTTTTCTAGTCTTCGAATTCCTTTAGAATTAATTCCTTTTTCTTAATAAAATACTATATTTTTTCGTCTTCTTCTTCACTATCGGTTTCGATAGTATAAAGATATTCTGCCGTAAGAAGGGGTAATTCTTCTTTTTCCTTTTTAATTTTATTTTCCGGAATAAGGCTATCTTCTCTTATTCCGTTAGGGTTATTAATATAATCGTTAAGACTAAGGGTTGAAATAGAGTCTTCCGAAAGGCTATACTAGCTAGGTAAGTTAGAATAATAAGGAATTCCTTAAATTCCTTCTTTCTTATCTTTAAACTGTTCTTCCGTAACCTACTTATAAGTTTTAAAAGGGTTATTTTTACCTAGCGGGTAAAACTCTCCTCCGGAATCGAATTCTATACTAGCTTCTAAAGGGCTTATAGGCTTTAGAGGCTTCTTTATATTCCTAACCGTATTCTAGCTGTCTAGGAATAGCGTATTAGCTATAAGTTCCGGATTATATTATCGTCTTAGTTCTTCTCGGAATTCGTAAGCCTCTCGGTTTATATCGTCCTCTTTTATCGGTAGTTTAAATTTCGTACTATAAATAGCACTCCGTTCCTTCCTATTTAAGCCTAGCGTTTTACGATTAGTAGCTAAGTAGGAAGAAATAACGTTAATCGTCTTACTATTCGTAGAAAAGGTTTTTTCTATTCCTTTTCCTTTTCCTTATTTTTTAAAGTAGTTTTTTATAATATAGCTTTCTTTCTTATAAAAGAAGCAGATAATAGGCTTCGAAGATACTATATCTAAATCTATAAGGTCTCCTCGATTAGCGTAATTTTTCTTATATTTTTTATTACCTTTATTAATATAAGAAGAGGTATTTTTACTTCCTTATTTTTACTATTTTCTTTCGAAGAGTCGATTATCGATTTTAATAGCAGAAGCTATATAAGTAGATAGTTTTTTAGGTCTATTTTACTTATATAATTCGTCTTTAACTTCGTCTTTTAGTCCTTCGTAAAAAATAGCTATAAGGGCTTCGTCTTCCTAGTCTAACTTATTAGTTATTTATCTAAATTTAGCAGCGTAGCTAGAAGTAGCCCCTTTTTACCGTAAAGTTCGTAATTTATACTCTGCAGTTCTAGCTTCGTCTTACTAGCCGAAAACTTCCCGTAGTTTTTCTTTAAATTAATCGAAGCTAGTAAAAATAAGCTCCGTTTCTTCTTCTCGATTATCCGTAGGTCCTAAATAATTCCTTAATATAGGTTTAAACTAGTCTAAAGCTATACCTTCTAAGTAAGTAAAAGTATAAATTACCTTTATAAGTTCGTTATAAAAGGCGGAAGAATAGAGCCTAAAATAAGCTCTAATATTAGTTAAGAACGCTTATAAATCGTTATCTTTCCCGCTATAATATTTAGGTCTCGGGACCTTACTAATATCTATAATAGGTTTAGGATTAGTAGCAGTATAGGGGGGTATAGGGGAGGTTATATTAAATATATTATATATTACTAGGTAGCGCCGCTTATTTCCTAATTAGGAAAGAAAAAGGTGGATTTTTACCTTTTATTTCCGTGGAGATATATGCGATTAAAAAAGTACTATTTTTCTGTTTTTCTGTTTTTCTCTGTTTTTTCTATTTTTCTAGGAAAGGAATTCTTTAGCACACTCTCTTCTTATTCTTCATACCTATAGGGTAGTTATAGTAGTAAAGAAGCTTTTAACGTGTTACAGATCGTACCCGTAATTACCTAATCTTACCTATAGCCCTTAATTTAAGCTTTTAAAAGTAAAGAGAAGAGGGGTAATAAGAAGGTAAGGGGCTTTACTTATTTTAACCGGGCAGTAGGTAACCGGAATAGGAAATTCACAAAGTATAAATAAGTAAGAACTTCCTAAATAGGAATATCTTATAAGGCAGGGGAAGGTAATAGAGAGTAAGCTTTTATAGTGCTAATTATTTAGATTAAAAGCTTAGAGAAGAAGGAAAGGAAAGACCTTTCGAGGGAAGGAAGCCTTCCTTTTATAGTTTTCCTTCTCTAAGAAACTATCTAATTATATAAGCTAGCTAGAAAGCTATAGAATACTATAGAAGCTTTGTATTATAAATATACTAGTAAATAGAATAGCTTTATCTTATTCTATTTGCTTCTATCGTATTCTTTTTACTTTAAAATTAAATTCCTACTTTAAAATTAACCTTTAATTTTAAATCTATTATATTCCTTAGCGAATAGAATAGCTTTGTTCTATTCTATTATATTCTATTAGCTTCTAGGCTAATAATAAATTATAATAGATAATTCTTTATTTATAATAGCTAATATTTCTTTCCGTTTTTAACCGTTTCTAACCGTTCTTCTTATCCTAGGAATTTTATTTATTATTCTTATCTTTATTATCTTATCTTATTATTCGAGGTTTAACTTTCCGAGGTTTAGCCGTAATTTAAATACTAGATACTAATATTTTTACTTTATTATATAAAATATATTATTAAGCTGTTTATATAATAAATACTACTTATATAATAAGAATAGTACTTTTAACTAGTATTTATATCCTAGATTATTATACCTTAAGTATATATACCTCTTATATAAGTTAAATAATATTCTTATTAAGGATTAGTAAAGTTATATTAGTAAAATAAGCTTTTATAAAATAAAAAAGCTTACTTTTAAATAGCTAAAAAGTTATTTTATACTTTACTATTTAATTATAATAAATACTCTAAGCTTATTTAAGCTAGCAGCAAACCTAAGCGGAAATACTCTTTATACTAAAAATATTAATATTATTTATAAATCTAATAATAAATATATTAATCGCTTATTTTAAGCGCTTATAAAAAGATAAGATATATAAGATAAATAATACTAAAAAGAGTAAGGAGCTTTAAGGGATTTTAATAAAAATAATAAAAAAGTTTAATAGTTTACTATTAACTTTTAAGCGGGAAATATAGTTAGAAAAGTAAAAGCGGAGAAAAACTATAATTTATCTAAGGAAGCTAAAAAAATTAAGGATTTTTATTAGCTTAAAATATAAAATATAGTTAAAAGCGCTTATTATATTTAATCTTAAAAAGGAAGCGGAGCTTTAAAAGCTTTAAGCGGTATAGATAAATTTTATTAGGAGGAGTAAGGCGCTATTAGTAAATTAGTTTAGCCAGTTACTTATTTAACTTTATAATAAGATTCTTATAAACTTTACCGTATAGGATATTTTCTTTATAATTATAATTTTAAAAATCTTATTTATAATATTAAGGAGGGGGATAAAATAGTAGCTACTTAAAGTTTAATAAACCTCTAAGCTTTTTCTTACTTTATAAAGAATTATAATATTAAAAGTTTAATATTAAATAAGAAAATATCTATAAGTAATATATTTTTAAAAAAACTTAGTTAAGATTATTATAAGAGGTTATTTATAACTTTTTAGAAAGCTAATAAGGATATTATTAAGCTTAGCGGACTTTTATAATATAATATTAGAAATAGCGGAGCGGATTTTATTTTTAGTAACTTAAGAGGGAATATTTATTAGGGGGAAGGGGTTAGAAATAGGAAAATATAAGGTATTTTCTAAAAAATAAGGAAAAAACTTATAAGCTAAAAGTTTTAACTTTTAAGAAAAAGATAATTAGAGAGCGGAGTTTATATTTTACTAGAAAGAAAAAATATATATAAACTCCGGAGAAGCTTAGCTATAAAGTCTTACTTACTAAATTATAAATTATATAATACTAAAGTTATTACCTATAAAAGTAAGAAATCGCCTTTAATTATCTTTTTTCGCTTTCTTAATAAAAGATTTTTATTATATTATAGTATTTTAATATATTTACTAGTAATTAAAATTTAGCTATATTTACTAATATTACTTAATATATCCTATATTTAAAATTATAAAAATAATTTTTAAAGTTTAATATAAATATAAGTAAAAATTATATTATTAAGGTAATTTTAAAATTATTAAATTAGTTATAATATTTAATTATTTATATAGCTATATTATTAATTTTTTAATATTTATTATAAACTCCGCTTAAATAGCGGAAAATAAGAGGCGGTTTTTTATTTTTATTTATAAAATATTAAAATTAAAATATTTTTAGCGTAATATTAAAGCGGAGTTTAAAAAAGGGGAGGTAATAAATAATATAAACTAAAAGATATAATTAAAGCTAAGAAAATTAAAATCTAAGCTAAAATATATAAAAAAATAATTAAATATATTTTAAATTAAGTTAATAATATTAGCTTTTTACTTATATATTTTCTAAATAATCTTATAAAAAAAGGTAAAAAGTTTAAGGCAGAGTTAATAAAAAGCGGAGAGAAGTTTTATAAAGTAAAAGGAGGTATATTTATAAAGGTCTTAAGAGGGGTAATAAGCGTAAAAGTCGCTAAAGATAACTAATAAAGCGGAGGCGGAGGCGGAGTATAAAAAGAGAGGAGAAGGTAATAAGCGTATAAAAAGTTTAATATATATTCTAAGTAGCGAAAATTAAATAATAAGCACTTAAAGCCCGCTATAAAAGAAAACTTTAATAAGGTTAAGCTTCGTAATAAAGTTTTAATTATTTATTTTATATTATTTATATATATAAAAGAGAGCTTTATTTTTACTTTATATAAGGCGGTAAAAAGTAAGTTTAAAAAGTAAAGGGTAATTATATATATTAAGCTAGAATTCTTATATAATAATAATGTTATAGCTTTTTTTACTAAATAAAGTAAATTAAGCGAGGTAGTTAATTTTTTATATATTTTATAATAAAATTATAATTTTTATAAAAATTAAGTATTAAAAATAATTATTTATAATTACTTTAATTATATAAAGTTTACTAATATAAACTCTGCTTAGGATTATTATAAAGCTAATTATAAGTTATAAAGTTTATTATATAGCTTATAGCTTTTATAGGTATTATTAAGTTAGGAGCTTTTTAAAAAAACTTAAGTAAATAATATATTATAAAAAGATTATTAAAATATATCTCCGGAGGATTTATATTATACCTGCTTCCTTAGAGAAATTATAATAAAGCTTTTATTATCTTTATAAAGTTACCGCTAAGTAAGGGCTAGAGGTTAAGTAAATTATAATAATTAGAAAAGGCGAGGTTTATTAAAAAAGTTAAATTTAATATAGCTTTATTATTTCTAAGACTTTAAGTAATCTTTTAACTATATAAAGTATATACCCTTATATAAAATATAATAGTAAGGTTTTTCTCCTTTTTATATAAGGTAGTTTTCTTCTCCGCTATTATATAAAATAGCTATATAATATTTATATTAAAAAAGCTTTTAATAATACTTAGTAATATACTTAAATTAAAAATATCTATAATATTATTTAAAGCGTATAAAGTTCTTATAAAGTTTATAGTAAATTATCTCCGCGTTTATAATTACTTTATTTAAGTAAAGCTTATTTATATTTTTTACGCTACTTAAGCTTATAATAGGATAAGTTTATAAAGCTTCTTTATTAGTAGTATACTAAAGTTAAAGTGCCTTCGCCTAAACTATATTAACTTTATTTACTTTCTTAATAATATTAAGTAGCGTATTATAATTATAATTAGCTACTAAGGTTTAAATATTTTTAGTAATAATAATATAAGTTTAGTATATACGCTTAGCTTTTACTTTTAAAGCTTAAGCTACTTATTTATTCTTAAAAGTAAGGTTTTTATACTTAAAGTTAAATATAATAATAAAATTACTACTAAAAAGTTAGCGCGCGGTAATTATTATAAAGTAGCTTATAGCTTTATTAATTTTCTAGATAATTTCTTAGGGAGAAGGCGCTAGGATTTTATTAATTACCGGGATATTTTTTACTAATATAAGTACCTCTCTTTTTATTTTTGCCGGAACCGGCTATATAAGGGGCGCTATAAAAAGGGCGGAGTTTAAAGCGGAGTTTATAACTACGCTAGCTTAAGTTAGAGCTTTAAGAGTAAAGTTTAATTTCTTACTTATTACCTTATAAAAGGCGGCTTTAACTAACTTCTAAATAATATAAGAGATAATAATAAGTAAGCTAAATAAGTTTTTAGAGGCTTATTAATATTATTAAAGCTTAGTAAACGCTATATTAAGGATACCTTATTTAGGGCGAAAATTTTATATAAAGATTACCTTAATAAGTTTTTTATATATAGATTTTAAAATAGGATTTATTAGAGTTTAAAAGATATTAATAAATAAGTTATTAAAGTTATTAATAATATTATATTAACTTTTACTTATATGCAGATATTATTAGGATTAATTAAGCTTTTAGGTCCTGCTATTAAGTATTATTAGTATTAATAGTAGATTAGGAGGCGGACCGCTTTATAACTTTATATTTAAAGTTATTTAGTCCTTTAGCGGAGTTAAACTTTAAGAGGTAGAAAACACTAAGTTCTTATAATATTATAGCGTTAAGTATAAACGGGGACCTTAATTATCTAAAGTTATAAAAAGTTACGCTTTTACTTTAAATATAATATTTAAAGTATTTTATTTTAAATTTCCTTTATTATTTATTTTAAGGAAATTAGTTATTATAAATATTATATTAATATTTAAATTATGTTTTTTACTAATTATATTAGCTTTTTTATTTTTTACTACTTTTTTTATATATAATTTTATAATTATAATTAGTAAGAAATTTAGCTTACTTAATTTATTAGCTATTTAAAATTTAACTTATATTAAAATAGCTTATATTTTTATAGTTAATATAAATCTTTAATTTAAAATCGCTTCTTAGTATATAATATTTAAATTTTTAAATAGCTTTAATAATAGCTAGAAATTCTTTATTATAAATAAAGTAGTTTATTTCTAAATTTACTAGCTTTTTAGAATAAAAAGCTATAAGATATAATATAACGTTATTTTCCTAACTTAATTAGGCTTCTATAATATAATTAGAAGTATTAGTTTCTAAAATTAAAAGCTATTTTAAATTATAAACTATTAATATAAGTACTAAGATTAGCTTTTCTTTAAAGGAATTAAAAGCTATATTAGCTTTTTTAGTTTACTTAAAAGGTTTAACTTTAGCTAACTTTATTACTATTAATATAAGAATAATTATATTAGAAAAGCTTTTAATAAATCTTCTATAATAAATATAATAACTTATAAATTACTATATATTTTTAATTAATTTAGGTATAAGCTAGTCTTTTAAGGGTTTTAATTTGCTAAGGTTTATTTTAATATTATAAGGGGTTATAATAATACTTAGAAATTTTACTTTTTTAAAAAAGAATTTATATTTCGTAAAGTTTATATATAATTTAGCTTTGTATAAAGCTTCTAATACTTTTCTTATATAAGTTTTATATTCTTCTAAAGTATCTAAAAATATAATAATATTATCTAAATAAGCTATAGTAAATATATCTAAATAATTTTAAAATATAATTAATATATTTTTAAAAGGTAGTAAAGCTATTATATAATCTTAAGGGTAATACTAAGTATTCGTAGCTTCTATATTTAGTTTTAAAAGCTATTTTATATTCGTCTTCTTTTATTATTTATTTCTCGTAAGAAGCTAATTTTAAATCTAGCTTAATAAAATACTATTTCTAGCTTAATCTATCTTTTAATTTTATAATTAATAGTATAAGCGTTTTATTTTTAATAATATTATTATTTAATTTTCGATAGTTTGTTATAAGTCTTAATTTATCTTTTTCTTTACCTAATTTATTAGTAAAAGTAATAGGAGCTTTATAAAAGCTTTTAAAAAGCTTTATATATCCTTTTTAACTTATTCTTCTAGATATTTTTTTAATACTTATAATTATTTTTCGTTACTATTATAAATTTATATAAATTAAAGTTCCGAATTAGGTTTTAATTTTATTTCGTAATCTTATAAACTTCTTTTAGGTAAAGTATTATCTAAGGGTTTTTTAAATATATTTAAGAATTCTTTTAGAATTTCTTTAGGTATTATTTTATAATATTTTAATTTTTTTTTAGAATAAGAAGTTATTTCTTCCTTATAATTTATATTAGGAATAGTAGCTAATATAGTAATAATATAAAGTATTTTATTATAAATTTTATTACTTTTAGCCTTATTATAAGGTTCTTACTTATAATAATTATATTTATTTCTTATAATAAATTTCTAATTATTACTAAAGAAGTTTTTCCTTTTTTAGCTTTTCTTATTAAACTATTTTTATTATTAAGGCTTCTCGCCTTTTTAAATCTTCTTAAGCTAAATCTTTTATAAAGATTTCGTAAAGCTTTATTAAATCTAATATTTTCTTTATTCTTATTATAATTATAATTAAGTTAACTTTTATTATAATTACTTATATCTAATTATCTATTCTTATAATAGTTATTTTTTATAAATTTAAATTACTTATTTTTTATACTTAACTTACTTTTATTAGTATTTTTAGAAATCTTATAATTAAGCTTCTTACTATTTTTATAATTATACCTTCTTAGTTTATTTTTCTTTTTAAAACTCGTTTAATTAATTTTACTAATATTACTATTAAAAGTATTAAATATTAAATAGTTATTTATAAATTTAACTTAGCTAGTTTTCTAGTTAATTTATAGATTATATTTATAAAAAAAGAATAACTTAATATTATATTATATTCTACTATTTTAAAAATATTAAAGGTATTAGTAATAGTATAAGGTTTTATTTTAAATTTAAAGTAATTAGTTTTATATAAAATTAAACTCTTATTAAACTAAAAGTTATATTTTTTAGTATTCTTTACTATATTAAGCGTTTTCTTTCTTATATAGCTTAAATTTAAACATTTAATAGCTATAAGTAAAATATAACTACTAGCAGCTCCGCTATTTATAAAGGTAGTTATTATTTTTCCTTTATATTTTAAAGTAAAAGTTAGTTTAAAAATAGGGATTTTAATATTATCGGTTTTAATTATAATAGTATTAATATTTTATAATTTAAGATTATTATAACGCCTTTCCGTTTCTAAATCCTTATTAAATTTTATATTAAAATTCTTTTTCTTATTAGCTATATCTTTATTTACCCTTTTTAAATAAAGGCCTTTTTTTTAAAGTTTTCCTTAAATTGTTTAAGCTATGTTAGAAAATCCTACCTTTTAAAGCTATTTTTTTTAGTAAAGGATTTACCTCTTATAAGTCCTTTAGTTAGTAGTTTTCTTATAAAACTAATTATAGCTTAAATTATATCTAATTCGATATTAAGAATTTAAGGTTAAAAGTTATAGTTATTTTCTTTATATTTTTTAAAAACCTTATAATTAGTTTCCCTATTAAGAGTAAATTCTATCTCTTTTATAAAGAATTTCTTATTAATAAAGCTAGCTTCTTTATAAAAAGATAGTAAGTATAAGTAATAATTAATATTCTATTTATCTTATAAGTAAAATTTATAGTCTTTATTATAGTAAAATTACTAGCTAAGATTATAATATGCTTATTAATACTTATTAAGGAATTCTTTTAAGTATTATAAATATTAAAATAATTTATTATATAAGTGGTAATTATTTTTCTTCTAATCTTTATATTCTTTTAAAATTAGTTTTTTAATTATAATAAAGTGCTATATTTTTTAGTTTTTTTCTTTATTATTTATTTCCCTAATAGAATAAAGATATTTTACTATAAAAAGGCGTAATTCTTCTTTTTCTTTCTTAATTTTATTTTCTAAAATAAGGCTATCTTCTTTTTTTTTAGAATAGGTTTATAATCTTCCCTTATTTTATTAAAGTTATTTATATAGTTATTAAAACTAAGAGTTAAAATTAAGCTTTCTAAAAAGCTATACTAAGTAGGTTTATTTAAATAATAAAGAATTCCTTTAATTCCTTCTTCTTAAGCTTTAACTTAGTCTTTTATAACCTACTTATAAGTCTTAGAAGAGTTAAATTTACCTCTAAAAGGGTAAAATTCACCTCCTAAATTAAATTCTATAGTTAATTTTAAAAAACTTATAAGTTTTAAAAGCTTTTTTATATTCCTAACTATATTCTAGTTATTATAATAACGTATATCGGCTATTAGGCTTAAGTTATATAGTTACTTATATTCCCTTTCGAATACTTTTTATATTTTATAAGCTTTTTAGTTAATCTTATTTTCTTCTATTAGTAGTTTAAATTTTTTATTACGAATAATATATTAATCTTTCTTAATAAGGCTTAGGGTATTATAATTAATAGCCGGATAGGAAGAAATAATATTAACTGTCTTATTATTTATAAAAGAGGCTTTTCTTATTCCTTTTCCTTTTCCTTACTTTTTAAAGTAATTTTTTATAATATAACCTTCTTTTAAGAAGTAAATAATAAGTTTAAAAAGTACTATATTTAAATTTATAAGGTCTCTTTAATTAGTAAAGTTTTTCTTATATTTTTTATTACTTTTATTAATATAAGAAGGGGTATTTTTATTTCCTTATTTTTATTACTTTTTTCCGAATAATTAGTTATTAATTTTAATAATAAAAGCTATATAAGTAAATAGTTTATTAAGCTTATCTAACTTATATAATTTATTTTTAACTTTATTTTTTAATCTTTTATAAAAAATAGCTATAAGGGCTTTATCTTCCTAGTTTAACTTACTAGTTATTTATTTAAATTTAGCAGCGTAGTTAGAAGTAGCTTCTTTTTACTATAAAGTCCTTAAGTTATATTTTACAGTTTTAGCTTTATTTTACTAGCTGAAAACGTCCCGTAGTTTTTCTTCGAATTAATTAAAGCTAGTAAAAATAAGCTTTATCTTTTTTTAGCTATTAGTAAGTCTTAAATAATTCCTTAATATAAGTTTAAACTAGTTTAAAGCTATATTTTCTAAGTAAGTAAAAGTATAAATTACCTTTATAAGTTTATTAAAAAAGGCGGAAGAATAAAGCCTTAAATAAGCTTAAATATTAGTTAAAAACGCTTATAAATTATTATTTTTCTTACTATAATATTTAAGTTTCGGAACCTTACTAATATCTATTACTAATTTAAGATTATTAGTAATATAAAAAGGTATAGTAGTTTATATATTAGATAGATTATATATTATTAAATAGCGCTATCTTTTTTCTAATTAGAATAGAAAAAAGTAAGTTTATACTTTTTATTTTTATAAAGATATATATGTTTAAAAAAGCAGTATTTTTATTATTTTCTAATTTTCTAGAAAAGGAATTATTTAATATACTCTCTTCTTATTTTTTATACCTATAAGGTAGTTATAATAGTAAAGAAGCTTTTAACATATTATAAATTATACTTATAATTACCTTTTCTTACTTATATAGCTTATAATCTAAGCTTCTAAAAATAAGAAAGTAAAAGGTAATAAGAAAGTAAAGGGCTTTACTTATTATAGCTAAGTAATAGGTATTTAGAATAGGAAATTTATAAAGTATAAATAAGTAAAAATTTCTTAAATAGGAATATCTTATAAGGTAAGGGAAGGTTATTAAGAGTAGGCTTTTAAGGTGTAAATTATTTAAATTAAAAGTTTAGAGAAGAAGGAAAGGAAAGACCTTTTAAGGGAAAGAAGCCTTCCTTTTATAGTTTTCCTTCTCTAAAATACTATCTAATTATATAAGCTAGCTAGAATTCTATAAAATACGGTAGAAACTTTATATTATAAATATACTAGTAAATAGAATAGCTTTATTTTATTTAATTTACTTTTATTATATTTCTTTTACTTTAAAATTAAATTCTTATTTTAAAATTAACTTTTAATTTTAAATCTATATAATTCTTAGTAAATAAAATAGCTTTATTCTATTTTATTATATTCTATTAGCTTCTAAGTTAATAATAAATTATAATAGATAATTTTTTATTTATAATAACTAATATTTCTTTCTGTTTTTAACTATTTTTACCTGTTCCTCTTATTTTAAGAATTCTATTCGTTTTTTTTATTAATTCTTATCTTATTTTATTATCCGAGGTTTAACTTTCTAAAGTTTAGCTATAATTTAAAGATTAAATATTAATATTTTTCCTTTATTATATAACTTATATTATTAAGCGGCTTATATAATAAATACTACTTATATAATTAAATAATACTTTTAACTAGTATTTATATTTTACATTATTATATATTCCCCTTTTTATAATTTATAACTTTATAAACTTTATTATAAAAGAATAATATAAGGTATAAATAATAATTAGTTAGGTAATTAGTTATTTTTATTCTTATAAAAAAAGAAAGAGTATTTTAAAAAAACTTAATAAGGTAAAAATAATTAATTTTTTATATATATAGGGTCCTTATAATTATATTATTTAACGTTCCCCTTTATAAAGTTTTTAATTTTAAAAACTTTTTATTAAAAGTGTTTTTCTTTATTATATTTTTTAATAAGTTTAGGTGCCTTAGTTAAGTATTTTATAAGTTTCTAAGTATTTTCTTTAAAAGGGTATCCTTTTTATTTTATTAAATAATAAACTATTCCTTTTTTTATCTTTTTATTTATAATAGATTTAAGTTTATATTCTTCTTTTAATATTATAGTTTTAATATTTTCTTTTAATTTAACGTTTTTAGGTGCTTTTTCTAGTAAGGAAATATAAAATATAAGGTATATATATATTCTTTTAAGAAGTTTAAGCTTATAGTTAAGGTTATTTAGCTTTTCTTTTATAAGGAAAGGTTTTAATTTTTTAAATTCTAAGGATTAATTTAGCTATTTAGTTTCTATATTTTTCTTTAATAAATAAACCTTATTATTTTTATTAAATAAAGGTTTTTTTTCGCGTTTTTTATTATAATAATAACTAACTCTTTTAGCTATAAAATCTAATTATAATTTTATATAAAAATATAAAGATTTAAGCTATTTAGTATTTAAAATTGTTTTTTATTATTAGTTTAATTTAGTAAGCTTAATTTATACGCTTTTAAATTAAATTTATAATTTACTATAATAAGTACTATTTTAATAGATTTTAATATAGCGGTACTATAAGCTAATTAAGCTATAAGTAAGTTTATTACTTAATTATCTTATTCGTAATTAATATAAGCTTTAAGGTATTATTTTAAAGTTTAATTTAAAAATTTTATAGCTTTATTTATTCTTAAATAAAAAGTAATACTTAATTTATACTTAGTTCCTAATCTAACTATAAGGCTAGCTTAAAATTTAAAGTTTAATTTAAGGTCTCTATTACTTATAATAACTTTAAGTAAGCCCCTATTTACTATTATAATTCTTAAGAATAAATAGCTTAATTTTTTAATAAATAAGTATTTTATCGTAAGTATAAAATAGCTATATTTAGTGAATTTATTAGTTATAACTAAAATAAAATTTTATTCTATATTAGTTATAAGGCTTACTAATAAGATTAATTTAACTATAAAATTTATAGCTATATTTTCCTAAAGTTATTTAATAATTATTATAAGTTATAAAAATCCGTAAAGCTTATACTTAAAGGCTTTAAATTTATTATAAATATTATAATTTTAAATAACTTTAATAATAGTCTTTTTAATATTTTTTATATTATAATAGGCTTTAATTCTATTATAAGTTTTCTATATTCTTTAATAATATAAGTATAGATAAAAGATAATATAAGTATAGATAAAAGTAAGATAGCACTTTTAATCAGTTTAAAGTTAGGAAGATAATTAATTATCTAATAATAAAGATTTAAATAATAGGATTATTAGATATAAAAGCGTGTTTAAATTAAATTAAAATAGTAATAATTTTATAATAATAAGTTAATAATAGAATTATTTAGAAGGTAGGGAAGAGAGTAAGTAATTAAATTATTATCTTCTAAATAATAGGAAAACCTCTTCTCTAAATACTTAATTTTTTATAAACGTAGTAACCTTTCTAGTTAGGAAGAGGGTTATTCTATACGCTAGAAAATAACGTATTTAAGAGTATTTTCGGAAGTCTAGAAAGTATTATAGTTAGTTTAATATTTAGCTTTCTATGTTACCTATTTCTATAAAGTCTAAAAACGCTAACCGTAACGGATCTATATAAGGTTTTAAAAGTCTATATTATTCTTAGCCTTAGAGGGCCGGAGCCTTATATATAAAGGTAATAATATATTATACTTAGTGCTTTTAAAGTATAAAATAATAACCTTAGTTATTTATTTATATAATAAATATAATAAAATACTAGATTTTCTATATTATATTATAAAGTAGTTATTATATTTTTATATTAGTTATTTATTCCTATATTATTTATTATAAAGAATAAAAACTATTCTAAGCACTTATAGCCTCTTTTAAATAAATACGTTTTAGTTATTTATTTATTATTTATTATAAATAGGATAAAAATTATAAAACTTATAATATAATATAGTATTATATAGTATTATTTATTTAAAAAACTTAAAAACCTTTTTAAAGTAAAAGGAAAAATAGGAAAAATAATAATTTATTTAAAAAAAATTATAAGAGGAAAATCTAAGAAAAGCTTAAATAGGTTTAAAAACCTCTTTATTAAAATAAGCTTATTTTGAAAATAATAGATTAGTAAGACTATAGAAGGTAGTGCTATCTAATTCTTTAATAAAGATATTTACTATATTATTTTTACTTTTAGTATAATAAATATTTATAAGCTTATTTCTTTAATTTTATCTTAAATAAAAATAAGTTAGGTTAATATACTTTAACCTTTTATAAAATTTAGGATTTTCTGCTAGCCTTAAAGCTATAATATTATCTATTAATAAACAAGGTATTATAGTAAGTATTTTAATATCTAAACTATTATTTATTAATAAAAATAGCTTATTAAGATATAAGGCTTCTTTATTAGCCTCCCTTAGGCTTATAAACTTAGCCTCACAGCTGCTAAGTGCTATAGCTTTTTATTTAGCATAGGACTAGCTTATAATATTATTATATATAAAGAAATAATATCCTAAAATACTTTTTTATTCTATTAAATTAGAGGCCTAACTAGCGTCTAAAAAACCTTTAATATAATAGCTATTATAAAGTATATTACCTTTATATATAATAGCTTTATCTAAATATTTATTTAAATATTTCTAAATAGTATTTAAAGTATTTATATATATAATATTAAGTTTACTACTAAATCTAGCATAAGATAGAATAGAATATAGTATATCGGGTCTTATTTATAAGGCTAAATATAATAAAGAGCTTATTTCCCTCTAATACTATAATATTATTTCTTTATTAAGCTATATAATAGCTTTCTTTAATTTATTTCCAAGCTTCGAAAGTATATTTAAGTAGCTTATATATTCTTTATTTAATTCTTTAAGCTTATCTCTAGTATATTTTTCCTAAGTTATTTTTAGCGTATTATTTTACTTATTAAAAATAATATATATACTTAAAAAGCCTTATAAATAGCTTAAATCTTATAATTTTAAGTCTTTTTTTAATTTCTATAATATATTTATTATAATATTATAACTCTTAGCGGCTACTAATATATTATTAATATATATTACTAAGGCTATTTTTAGCTTTTTATTTATAAATACCCCTTTATCTAATAAAAGAGGGTAAAATCCTTGTTTTTTTAATATATTAGCTAAATAATTATACTATAGTTTAGGACTTTATTTTAAGCTATATAACGCTTTTCTTAATTTTAAAACTAAGTTATTAGTTTTAATCAGGTTTTTATACTTTCAAGGAAGCTTTATATTATTTTTATTATAATAATCTTTTATTATAAATTCCTCGAATCTAATAGGCAGTTTTATATAGATTTTAATATTTATTTTAGCGTAAATAAAGGCATTCTTTATATTATATTACTTTACTATTAAATTATTTTATAAAGCTATTAATAATAATAACCTTATACTTTTAGGACAGGCAGTAGTAGAAAATGTTTCTAAATAATCTAAGCTATATACCTAATTAAAGCCTTATATTATAAAGCGGGCTTTATATTTAGTTATATTATTATTATTATCCTTTTTAAGCTTATAAACTTAATAGCCTCTTAAAGAATTTCTATCCTTAGGTATTATTTTAATTTCCTAAGTTTCTTATTTAATTAATTTATCTATTTAGATTATATAGCTTTTTTCTAATTTAATTTATTATTACTATTTAAAGCCTATTTAGTTGTTTAAGGCTTTATAGAATCTGAATTTTCTAGCATATATAAAATAGCTATTATATTCTTTTCTTTTAGAATATTATTTATTTTAAAGTAAGATTTATAGTTTTTTAATTCTTCTATAAGCGTTTTAGGTATTCTTACTTTTATAGAAGGTAGATCCTTTATTTTATTATTTTTACTACTATTATATTCTTATAATAATTGTTTATTAGCTAGTTTTGCTATTTCTTTCTCTTTATCCGCTATTAAGGATCGAGTTATAGAAGGAATAGTATTAAAATCTAGCTATGTATTATTTTCTTCTTCTTTATTATTATTATTATCCCTTTATATAAAGTTATTTTCTAAAATAACTATATTTCGTAAAAGATTTATAGTTCTTTTATTAAAATCTTAGATCTTATAAGCATTGTTTAAGTAGCTTATAATAATTCCTTTATTAGCCCGAGGGTCTAATTTAATACTAGAATATTTATTTTTATAATATATAATACTACTAAATATTTTAATCTTATTTAATTCTTTAATAAATAAAGTAGTATTATTTTTTAATTTAAAAAGAGTCTTATAGCTTAATTTACTATATAAAGACTTATTATATAAATAAGTAGTAGTAATAATAGCTTCCCCTTATAGATAATAGAGCAGGTTAGCTATATATAAAATAGTATATACTTTATCTAATAATATTCTATTTATTCTTTCTATTTTGCCGTTAGGCTCCTTAATATTAGGCGGGCTAATATTAAAAATAATACCTTATTTTATATAATAGTCCTTTATATTATATATAAATTCCTTAGCGTTATTTATAAAAACTTGCTTTATTTTAATATTATTATTATTACTTTCAACCCTTATTTTATAATTAATAAATTCCTATAAAGTACTATTTTTTATTTTTATAAGTGCTATATTTAAAAATCTAATATAAAAGTTTAAAAACGTAATAAAATACATATATTTATTATTAGTAAGAACTTTAATAAGACCTTAGATATTTATACTTATTTTTTCTAAGTAAGTATATTATATAGTAAAAGCTTTCTTATTAATTTTATTAGTTAATTTAGCTTATAAATACTCTTTATATTATTTTACTTCTTTAATACTATTATAATTAAATTTAATAGTATTATCTTTACTTTTTAAGAATCTAATTAAAATTTTATAATTAATATGCCCTAGTCTTTTATATTATAAAAATAAATTTATTTCTTTACTAGTATTTAATATATATTCTTTATTATTTATATTCCTTTTAAGCTTATTATACTTATACTTAGTAATTAAATAAGGTAAATAATAAAAATTATTATATCTATAGCCTTTAGCTATTTCTTTATTATTTATAAATAATTATACTATTTCTATATAAATTAAAGTACTTATTTTATTAAAGTAAGATTATAATAGTATATTAATACTTAATTCAGCTATATAAAATACGTTACTTAGTTTATAATATTATTTATTATTTTTAAACTAGAAAATAACGTCTCTAGCTCTCTTTACTATTATAGTATTTACTTTTCCTTATTATACCTTTATATTAATAAGTTTATAATTAATTAATAAGTCTTTATTAAATACTATATGTTTTATTATACCTATATTATAAAGGAAATACGTTATATTTTTATTATTATTATAGGTATTAGAGGTAGAAAAAACAGAATTTTATATTAATCTTAATTTATTACTATTAATATTTAAATTTATAAATCTTATAGTATTATTATTAGTTATATTATTAATAGAAGGAAGAAAGGTATTATTTACTTATATAAAGATAATAATAAATTTAACTTCTTTATTAGAATCGGATTATTCCCTTTATTCTTTTTTAACTTCTTTTTCTTCTTTTTCTTCTTTTTCGATCTCTTCTTCGTTTAAATTTAATTTAGTTATTTAATTATTTTTCGTAAGAAGGACTGTTTTCTTAGTCGTTTTTCAAGCTAGTTTATAATAAGGATTTTTTATTTTCTTCAAAATAGGACCTATAGGGGAATTTATAATAGCTATGATTTTTTCCTCTATTTTCCTCTCTTTCCGGGCTTTTAATAAAGCCTTTAGTTACTATATTTTTCTCTTCTCTTCCGAAGAGGCATCCTTTTATTCCTACTAATTAGGGGCTTTATAAGGGTATAAGTACTAGCATAATTCTGCTTTATGCCTTATATTTTTATAGTTTAGGTAAAAAATAATCTTTTTCTTCTACTTATAAAGCTTCTTACCTTTATAAGAAGAGGTATTTAAAACCTTCTTAGTAGAAGAGGTATTTCTTTTTTCCTTATTAATAAGGGACGAGAAGAGGGTCTCGAGGGTATACGCCTTTTCGTTATTTCGTAAGGCTTATATAATATTTATTATAAAGCCTCGATATTCGTTTTATAGGCCCGTAAGTGTTAAGCTTATTATAACGATTTCAGGTATCTTAATATCCCTAAAAAGAAGCTTTTTATAGCTTAATTTTATCTTATTAAGATAAACTTCTATATTACCTTTTATATAGTATATATTAAATAGATCCCTTATAAGAAGGAAATTTAATATAAAGGAAGAGGGATTATAAAGGTCTTTTAACTTATCCTAAGTAACTTTAGTATCTTTAATATACTTTATTTATATTAAGGGACCGTTATCGATAAATAGCTTCATAAAGGCTAAGGCGTCTTCGGTTTTAATATTACCTTTTTATTATATAGTAAGTTAAAGTTTCTCGCGTATAAGGGCAGACTTTATATAAAGCGCCTAAGTAGGATAATTCTTAGAGCCCTAAAGCTTAGAAAAATTATAGTGAACTTTAGAAAATATATTTCTTAGCTAAGGAATAGCTTATTTATCTAGCGGTATTTTTTAGATTTTTCTTAGATTTTTTATAGCCTTTTTAAAGTAAGAGGAATTACTACTATATAAGTGTAAATAAAAGTTAAATAGCACTTTCGATTAGTTTAAAGTTAGGAAGATAATTAATTATCTAGTAATAGAGATTTAAATAATAGGATTATTAAATATAGAAGCGCGTTTAAATTAGATTAGAATAGTAGTGATTTTATAATAATAAGTTAATAATAAAATTATTTAGAAGGTAAGGAAGAGAGTAAGTAATTAAATTATTATCTTTTAAATAATAGGAAAACCTCTTCTCTAAATACTTAATTTCTTATAAACGTAGTAACCTTTCCGGTTAGGAAGAGGGTTATTCTATACGCTGGAAAATAACGTATTTAGGAGTGTTTTCGGAAGTCTAAAAAGTATTATAGTTAGTTTAATATTCGGCTTTCTATATTACTTATTTCCGTAAAGTCTAAAAACGCTAACTATAATAGATCTATATAAGGTTTTAAAGGTTTATATTATTCTTAGCCTTAGAGGGCCGGAGCCTTATATACGAAGGTAATAATATATTATACTTAGTGCTTTTAAGGTATAAAATAATAACCCTAGTTATTTATTAATATAATAAATATAGTAAAGTATTAGATTTTCTATATTATATTATAAAGTAGTTATTATATTTTTATATTAGTTATTTATTCCTATATTATTTATTATAAAGAATAAAAATTATTATAAGCACTTATAAATAGCTATAAATAAGTAATTTATAGAATTCTTTTATTATAGTTTCTATTATATTAAGAGGTATAAATAGCTTTTCTTTTAGATAAGCTAAGTTATTTATCTACTTAATATTTTTATAATCTTTAAAATTAGTATTTTTATAAGCTTCTTTAATTTATTTTAATATAGAATTATTAGCTTTTACTTTAAATATAGCGTTTAAAGTATTTTATTCTAAATTTCCTTTATTATTTATTTTAAGGAAATTAGTTATTTTAAGTATTATACTAGTATTTAAATTAAGTTTTCTACTAATTATATTAGCTTTTTTATTCTTATTACCTTTTTTATATATAATTTTATAATTATAATTAGTAAGGAATTTAGCTTACCTAATTTATTAGCTTTTTAAAGTTTAACTCGTATTAAAATAGCTTATATTTATATAGTTAGTATAAATCTTTAATTTAAAATCACTTTTTAATATATAATACTTAAATTTTTTAATAGGTTTAATAATAGCTAGGAATTCTTTATTATAGAAAAAATAATTTATTTCCGAATTTACTAACTTTTTAGAATAAAAAGCTATAAGATATAATATAGCGTTATTTTCCTAGCTTAATTAAGCTCTTATAATATAATTAAAAGTATTAGTTTCTAAAATTAAAAGCTATTTTAAATTATAAACTATTAATATAGGTGCTAAAATTAGCTTTTTTTAAGGGAATTAAAAGCTATATTAGCTTCTTCGGTCTACTTAAAAGGTTCTTTTTTAGCTAATTTTATTATTATTAATATAAAAATAATTATATTAGAAAAGTCTTTAATAAACCTTTCATAATAATTATAATAACTTATAAACTACTATATATTTTTAATCGATTTAGGCATAAGCTAGTCTTTTAAGGGTTTTAATTTACTAGGGTTTATTTTAATATTATAAGGGGTTATAATAGTGCTTAGAAATTTTACTTTTTTAAAAAAGAATTCGTATTTTTTAGGATTTATATATAATTTAGCTTTTTATAAGGCTTCTAATACTTTTCTTATATAAGTTTTATATTCTTTTAAGGTATCTAAAAATATAATAATATTATCTAAATAAGCCGTAGTAAATATATCTAAATAATCTCTTAGAATATAATTAATACGTTTTTAGAAAGTAGCAGGGCTATTATATAGTCTTAGGGGTAATACTAAGTATTTATAGCTTTTATATTTAGTTCCGAAAGCTATTTTATATTCGTCTCCTTTTACTATTTATATTTAGTAATAAGCTAATTTTAAATCTAGCTTAGTAAAATACTATTTCTAACTTAATCTATCTTTTAGTTTTATAATTAGTAGTATAAGCGTTTTATTTTTAATAGTATTATTTTTTAATTTTTAATAGTTTATTATAAGTTTTAATTTATTTTTTTCTTTACCCGATTTATTAGTAAAGGTAATAGGAGCTTTATAAGGGCTTTTAGAAGCCTTATATATCCCTTTTTAATTTATTCTTCTAAATATTCTTTTAATACTTATAATTATTTTTTATTACTATTATAAATTTATATAAATTAAAGTTCCGAATTAGGTTTTAATTTAATTTTATAGTTTTATAAACTTTTTTTAGATAAGGTATTATCTATAAGTTCCTTAAATATATTTAAAATCTCTTTTAAAATTTCTTTAAGTATTAATTTATAGCGTTTTAATTTTTCTTTAAAATAAAAAGCTATTTCTTCTTATAAAGGTCCTATACTCCTTAACATTTATAAAAAGCTAACTTTATTAATATAGAATAACTTAAGAGGTTCTAAGATATATATAGTATATATACTTAGGGTTATAGTCCGTATATAGCCCGCGCTTATCCCGCGCGCGGCGCTAACTAATTATATATACTTATATATACCCCGCGCCTATTATACGCGCGGACTTAACTAAGCACCTTTTACGTAACTTAGCTATTCGGGCGTAGCCCGAATCCTTTATATACCTTATCGCCTTAGGAAAAAGAGTATTTCCGGCCGCGGTATATATATATATAAGGTATAAGTTAAAATACCCCTTATATAAAAAATTTTTCTTCTTTCTTTTTTTTTTCTCCTTAAGCTAGTTATATTATTTTCCCTTATTAAGTAAATATTTCTCTAAGCTTTATATTTTATTACTCCGCTACTATATTCTTATAATTCTTTTTTCTATTATTATTATTATCTAAGCTTTTTATAGTTATTTATTCTTTTCTTTTTATTATTATAAATTTTTAAGCTTTTTATATTTATTAAGTTATTATATTACCGCTTTAATATATTATTTAGTTAGCTATAGTTACCGCTTTATATAATAAATAGCTATATTATAAAAGGGGATTTAAATAATAAAAATATTATTATATTATAAAAAGTAAAATATTTATATACTCCCTATATCTAGGACTTTTATAATAGTTATAATATTAATTATTAATATAGTTATAAGATAGCTTATAAAGCGTATAAGTAGCGGCGAAGATAGTGCTTTTAGGAAAAGTACCTTTTTACTATAAATATATATTTATAGCGGGCTATTTATAATTTATAGATAATAGTTAGGGAAAAATAAGCTATTACTTTACCTACTTACCCTTACGCTAAAAAAGTACTTAGCTAGCGCGCCTAGCTTACGCTAAAGTTTCTTACTTATATTAATTACTTATAGAATATATTAGCTACTATTTATATTATACCGCGCCTAGTAACTAATTTTTACGCCCCCTTTACGCTTAAGTAATTATAATCCTCCGCGCTTATCCCCGCTATTAGTAATATAATTACTATACTCGCCTTATATACCTTAACTTATAATATATTTTTAGAATAATATAATATTAGTAATAATAATAATAATAATAAGGCGCTCTTATTACTAGCCTTAACTTTTTCGCTTTATAATATAAAATATCTTTTTAATAATAAGAGGAATAATAGCGATAGATTCTTAAGTAATAGCGGGATAAGTAAGCTACTTAAATTATAAATTACTAAGTAAATATTAACGCGCAGAAATAAGAAAATAAGAAAAGGAATAATATCTTTTATTAAATAATTATAATATTAACTAATTTATATAATATACTAAGCTTACTTACTATTTTACTATATACTATTTTTACTAACTTATATATATTACTTAGCTATTATAATAATAATTATAATACTCTAGAGGCTATAGAAATAGCTGCTAGAACCTCGGCAGTAAGTTAAGTAGGAAAAACCCTCCTAAAAGAGGTAAAACCCCCCGCTATATAATAAGACCGCGTCCGGCTCGGGGCTAGGCTAGGCGCTCTACGTATATAAAGAAAGTAACCGTTAGTTACGGTAATACTATATAATATAAGGAAAGATAAGGAAAGATAGATAAGATAAGAAAAAGATAATAGTAGTAGCGGTATATATTACCTACACGTGCTAGTATATACCTCCCCGGCCTCTAAGTATATATTACTTAACCCTTAAGTACGTAGCTATATACCTCCTTTATATATAATATATACTTAAGTATATACCTTTTTTTTAAGCTTTCCTAATTAGGAAGCTTTTTTAATTAGGAAGTTAGTTTTTATAAATTAGTAACTTAAGGCTTAAAAGTATATAAAGGAGGGGGGGGGTCGCTTTTACTAATATAAGCGGGTTATTATTATCTTATTATTTTTTTTAGTAATTTTAACTATATAAGTAATTTTTAGCGCGCGTAATTAGTTTATAGCTAACTTATACCGGAGTAAAATACCCGCTAAACCTAACTTTCTTTAAGCGGTATCTTACGCGGGGTATATTAATATACTTATTAGCTCTAAGGACTTTTATTAAGTATAAAGAAGTAAGTACTTAGCCCTAGCGTATATCTATATTTACTAATAACTAGGGCAGATTATCTAAGCGTAGCTTATATTAAATATACGAATAATCGTATTAGGTATTAGCCGATTAATAATCCCGCTATAGCCGAAGCTATTCGCGCTATAGTTAAGGTCGCCTGCTAGCTAAGCTTCGATTATAACGCCTAAATAGTAAGTAATATTAAAGTTATATTAAGTTTATAGTAAATCTTATACTAATAAATATAATAAAAAAATATAATTTAGCGCGTTAAAAAGATATACGCTATCGCGTATTATAATAATATTTACGCTAATTAAGTTATATAAGCGGCCGCTAGCTATATACTATTTTAAAACTTATAGCTTTTTATTATTAAGAAAGACCTTATTATTAATATAACTAAAAGTTTAACTAGCGCTAACTAACTTATTATTACTATATTAGCTTAGATATAAAAATAATATATTTTCTATATATAGGTAATTAACTTTTTTAAGTAATTAACCGAGGAGCTACGCTATATCCGCCGCGTTATTAAGAATAAAGCGCGCTTATAAGGGAGTCTATCTCCTACTAATTATCCTCCTATCCTTTATACTCCGCCTCCTATTACTAATTCCGCTTCCGCCCCGGTACTTATTAAGTCTAAGTCCGAATTAAAGGCCGATAAGCTTAGTAAGCCCGAAACTACTCTTACCTTAAATAATAAGGTTACCCTCGCTATTAGGAAAAATATTACTAATACCTATACTAAGACCGCGCCGCCTCCTTATAAGGAAATTTTTAATCTTATTTAAGATAGTTTAATTAATAATATATTTAGTAACGAAAATTTTATAATATTAGTTAATAACTATACCGCGTTTAGTAAGAAGGAGGAGCTAATAGTAAAGGAGGAGTAGGTAGCTTTAGTTTACGTTTATAATTATAGTTAAAGTTAGGGCCGCGGCTAAGGCTATAGCTATAATAAATATAGTTAATCTTACGCTTTATATAGTTAAGTTTATACCTTATATATAGTTAAAATAGTTTAGCTTTAAGGCTAGGTAAGTAGCTAGTAAGATAAATAATAAAATTATCGCTATAAAGCGATTTTTATATATTTATTACGGGGCTAAAAGCCCCGTCTCCCTTATTTATTTTACCTTTATAAAGTAATATTATAAGGTTAAATTAGCGTAGTTATTTAAGCGAAAGAAATTAATATATAAGTTTAGCTATAGATCGAGGGATATTAAGCGCTTTAGTAAGGTTATACTAATCTTATATTAGTCGCTAGTTAGTATTAAGGAGTAGCCTATTTTTATAAGTAAAGGTATAGTTAAGAAAAATATATAGTATAATCTTATCGCTATTATTATAAAAATAGTATCTTAAAATTACCTTAAGGACCTTATAAGCTTAAAGAAAGGAATTAAGCTTAATATATCCTATCTAAAGTTATATAAATATTATACTAATAAACTTAGGAAGTCTTTTATAGATACGTAAAGCGGTCCTAGCTTTAAGCTATAGCGGTTTATTAATAAGGTAGCTATAAGACTACTTATATTTCTTAAGCTTACCTTTTTAGGAATACTATTAGAGGAGCTATTTTTCTTAGAGTTTAGTATCGAAGTTACGTTACGTGCGTCTAGCCTCCGGTTTAGGTCCGGTTTATATTTTATAAGATTCCTCTAAATCTTATAATACTTAATATCTCTATTAATAAGGGCGCCCCCTACGCTTATATTTAACTTACTTAGTAGCTTTTTCTACCGCTATATAGATAAGGTTTACTATACCTATAAATTAAAAGCGGTAATAAGTATAAGCTATCTAGTAAGTAAAATATAAGTTAAGGGGGGGGATAAAAGCCTCTACTTTAATATAATAAAGAGGGGTAGCTTTATAAGCTCTAGTAACGATTTTTAAGTATTTAGACTATTCTATAGCTAGTATTTTTATAATAAAGCCGTATAGTTTCCCTCCTAATTATATAAGCGGGGTAAACTAAAATATACCGAATATAATCGCTAATCTAATAGCCTTAATATAAACCTCCCTTACTTTTAATAAAGTATAACTTTATATTAATATAGTAATTTTAATAAAAGCTAGGTATTAGCGCTTAAGTTTAGTAGTAAGTTTTAAAAAATAGGACTTTTATTAAAGTTTACGGTATAGCTAAACCCCTAAAAATCTCGCCTTTTATATAAGCTAAACTAACTTTATACTAAGCTAGAGCTAAGTTATATTTACTTTCCTAGCTTTTATAAAATATATTAACTCGCTTTTAGCTAGCTAAAAGGTTATTTTATACTTAAGGGCTTATCGTTTATAAATTCGCTATGCCCGCTTAAGTTAGAGGAGTACCTAAGCCTTATCGTATTTAATACTAAGTATATTAGTATTATTAGTAAAGTTTACTATAAATAGTTTAGTTACTAAGTTTAAATATTAGTATAATAAGGATATATATAATAGGAAAAAGACTAGTAATATAAGGGATTTTTAAGGGACCTTTTACTAAATTAAGAAAGCGTTACTAAGCTTATAATTAAACTTAAGTTATAAGGTTCTAGCGGTAAGATAAGAATAAATAAACGCTATAACTTATTTAGGAAAGCTTAAGTAGTTAAGGATAATTATTAGCTTATTATAAGAAATATAATTAAAAGCTCCGGTAAAGTTTAGTAAAAGGAGTAAGGCGGTGCCGCTTTAGTTTTAGATAGTTTTAATAATTTTAATAAGTATAAGAACTATAATATTAGTAAAGCGTTATAGCTTATTATCTATTTAGCTATCTAGGAGGATATTAGCTATTTCCGCTATAAACGCTATTTTCCTAGTAATAATTATTTCTAAGATTTTCCCTATTATATTAAGGAGCGAAATCGGCCTATACCTGCTTAAAATATAATACGTAGCTAGTAATTTACTTACCTTACGGATAACTATAATATTAAAAGCTTTAAATCGTAACGGAAAGTAGCTACTATTAATATAGCCTTAGAAGATCTTTTAGAAAACTTAAATAAGGGGGGGTCCGTATCCTTTTAAGAACCTAACTAAGATCCTATTAGGGCTAGTAGATTTCTATAAGGCGATTAAGAAAAGGGCAAAATAGATATCGTTAATAATAATCGAATATTTAATATAGAAAAAAGGGAAAGGTTTATTTAGGGTAAGAGGAGGGGCTAAGGTAATAAGAGTAGGGAAAAATTACTAGCTAAGTAAAATCGCTTTATCTAAGAAAGTAGATACTAAGTTTAAGTCGGGGCTTTTCTATAATATCGGTATATATATAAGCTCCGGCGGGGCCTAGCTCCGAAGCTAGGCTTAATATTTTATTATCTAAAATATTACTAAGTTTATTAAGATACTATTAAGAAAGTTACGCTAAGCGCTATAGCGGGCTGCGCCGATTATAAACTTCTACGCCTTCGTTACTTCTTAATAGTTTTACTAGTAAGAGTTAGTAAGGTTAGCTCTCTAGTGCCTTCGGGCCCGCTTAGCGGCCGCCGTAATAGCTACCGTTACTTAATTTTATTAGTTTTATATCGTAAAGTATATATAGACGCGTAACGGCACCGTAATCTCTATTATTATTTTTAGCTATTTATATAGTAAGGTAACTACTCCTTTTAGGTCTTCGGGTATAGAGGTGCGGTATAGTTTAAGCTTAAGTTAGTTCCGTGCCTCGGCTGCAAGTATATCTAAGTAGAAGGAGCGCTAGATCCTAGTTAGTATAGTATTAGGGCGGAGGTTAGTATTTACGTAGATAACCTATAGAATATAGTCGGAGCCGATAAAGTCGAGGTCGTTTCCTTAGTATATCGCGCAGCAGTTTAGTATATTACTTAGCTATTAATTACTTAGCGCTTATATATAATACTTATCCTCCCCCCTTACTATATATTAATAAAGCGGGTTTACGCTAGCGCTTATATATAGCGCGCGCGGCTTAAAAATAAAATAAGCGAGACTTTTCTTATTAATATTATATTAAATATTCTCCTAGTTTTAAAATATACCCTCCTTTACTTAAAAATATATTTATTATAAGTTAATATTAGCGCTAAGCTATAGCTAGCGCTATAATAGTTTACTAAGTTATTTAACTATAATAGAGGATTATAAGGAGAAAGTAAAAAAGGTAAATATTAGCTTAAAGCTAATATAAGAAAAGAGAAGGAGTAAGTAAATAAGGAATAAAAAAAATAAGGGGTAAAGGGGTAATATTATATTTATATAATAAAGAGGGAAAGTTACTTAAGGGGGATAATTAGCTATAAAAGGCGCTAAAATAAATATATAATTAAGTTTATTTTAAGCTATTATAAAAATATATATCCTCTTATATAAACTTAAAATAGTTTAATACCGCGTAATATTTAAAGCTATTAAGTAGCTCTTAAGTTAAAATAATATAATTTTTTTATTTTACGAGGAAAAGTTAATAAGGCGTTTTACCTTATAAGCGCTAACTTTTAATATTTTTCGTAATAAGGATTTTCTTAACTTTATACTTATTAAGAGATAAGTTATTATAAGAAAGATAAAGGAGGGGATTTAGCTAGGAGTTAGTAAGTAATTAAGATAGTAAAAGGTTACTAATAGTACGCTTAATAAGGTTAATATAGAAAATAAGGTAAATATTAGGTAATATATTAAAAATAATAATAAATAGCGTTAGTATAGCTATTATTTTATATTTACTTTTAAGGTAATTAAGCTTCTAAGATAGATAGTTAAATTATATATAAGTAAAGTTAAGCTATATAAAGTTACTAATTTAAAATTATTTTATAAGTTAGTAAGACTTATTTAAGAAGTCCTATTACTACTATTAGGCCTAAGTAATAAAGGCCTATATTAGTTTAATATTATTATAAAGAAAATAAGTAAATATTATAGCCCGGCTTTTTAGGGAAAAGACGGGAGCAGCTGCCTCTACTAGCCGGTTAAGAAAGGTAATATCGAAGCTATAAAGTAAGCAGTTAAGACTAATACCTATTATAAATAAGTTTTAATTATTTAAAGTAAGCTAATAAGTAAGTAAATAGCGCGGCTAATTAAACTATAAAAAGGAGATTATATAATAGAGAATAGCTTATATTTTTTAATTTATATATTTTATACTTTTATTAGTTTAAAAGTAATATATTATAAAAAATAGCCTATTAACTTTAGTAAAATAGTAGAAAGTAAACTAGAAATAGCTTATCTAATTAAAACCGTAATCGGAAATTAACTTATAAAAAAAGCTATAAAACTACTACTAATATTAAATAAAGCGCTTAATATATTACTTAGTATCTATAAATATTATAGCTTTAAGCTAGATATATTTTAATAAGCGATTTATAATAACTATTAAGAAATAGGGCTAGGACTCTAAGGTAGCGGGTAGCGTAGTTATAAAGTTTACGAAGAGAGTTATCTAAAACTATTAAAGAGAAGGTAGTAGCTAAAATAACCTTTAATAGCGCTAATAATTAAGGTAATCTTTATAATAATAATAGTTATAAATAAAATATACTATATCTATAAATATACTATCTTAGTAAAACTTATATTAAAAAAATATTAAGGTAATATTCTTATTAAAGTATTCCGCTATAAAGGAATTATAAGTTTATTAAATAAATATAGTAATTAAAGGTTCCTACTTAGGAATTTAAAAATAGCCTTAGAATTATAGCTATTTATAAGTAAAGATAAAATAGTTTATAATTTACTTATAAGTACTTACTTTTAGCGGAAACTTTTAAGCGCTTAACTAAACTATTTAGTAATATATATAATAAAGGGAATCGGTATAGAAAGCCTCTAACTAAAGGTTTTATAAGGTCTTATTATAAAAAGGGGCTAAGGCGTCCTAAATAGGAGGTATAGCTATAAGGAACTAGAATAAGGCTAGGCTAGATTAAACTAGCTATAACTTAAAGGAGTAAATAGATATAAGCTATATAATCTAACTAAAGCGTTTCTCTATCCCGCGGCGATCTTATTCTCGCTAGAAGAGCGTATTAAGCTATAACGCTTATATGCTAAAATAGTATTAAAGGCGGAAGTTAAAAAAAGTAAATATCTTAGCTTAATATACTTAATATTTTATTATAGCCTTAAGCGTAATTAAATACTTTAAAGCTTTATAATTTATAAAAATAAAAAATAGCTATATAATTTTATATAACTATAAGGGATTAGTTTATTACTAATCGTAGCTAGATAGGGGGGATTATAGTAGATATGTTTAGGTCTTCCTAATAGCGCTTAGTTATCGCGCGGAGTATATAGCTAGCTTAGGAGGGGGGCTTCTCTCCCCTCTTCTTCCTCTCTTCGATAGCTTTAATTATAACTCTACTTTAGCTTACTTTTATAGTCGCCTTAGTAAGACCTTTATAATAACTTAGTAAACTATATTTTAAAATAAAAAATAATAGCGAAAAGCTTTTTATTATAAATTATATAGTTTTATTCTATAAGTAAAAGTTTCTTAAAATAATATATAATAAGCTAGAGAATATAATCTAAGCTAAATTAAGAAAAGTACCCGCTAATAGCTTTATTAGAATAATTAGCTTTAATAATAATATTATAGTTTAAATTCTACTAAGTAAGGATAGGGGTAAAGATAAACGCGGACTTAAGCGTATTAAAAATAAGCTAGTATTTATTAGTTTAATAAAAAAGCGCGCCGCGTTTTATAAGCTTAACTAAGGGGGCTATAAAGTTTAAAAAGTAAGGTATAAAATTATAATAAAAGTTAGCAAACTTAAGAAAACTACGTATACTTTAGATATAAGTTAGCGCCTCCTATTTTAGAATTATAAAAACTTTAATAAAGTCCGGCCGCACTTTTTTACTAGCGTAAATAATAAACTTTAAGTACTTAACTTTATAAATAGTAAAATTATATTTATTAAGATTAAGGAAAAGCTTAGCTTAATAAAGATATAAGAGTATAACGTATATTTTACGCTAATAATTAAAATAGGAACCTCTTAAATAGATAAGGATATTATTTAAATATATTATAATAAAGTCCCTTAAGGAGTTACTAAAAGTAATATTAATATAACGCTAGAATATAGCGGGCGCTCTTATAAGGCTAAAGGGGTAAATAAGGTATTTAAATAAACTAAATTAAGTATAGAAAGCTATAAGATATTCCTCGCCTTTTATAATATAAAGCTTATAGAAAGTAGTATAAATATTAAGTTTTATAAACTAGTAAGTATTTAAAAAGCTATAAAGTATTTTCTTAATAAGTAAAAGGGGATAATAATTTTACTTTATTATTTTATTTAAAGCGCGATAATTAATATAAAAATGCTACCCGCCTCCTAGCTTCTTTATAAGTAAGATAGGGGCGGCCGTAAATAATAAGCTAGCGTAAATTTATCTTTTATTTATTAAGTTAATAATTTATTTCCGAACCTTAAGGAGATACTTATAAGGTATATTATAAAGTAAGCCTTAAAGTAAAAGGGGTAAGGAACTATTAGGTTTTTAGCAGAGTTAGATATAATAATTATAATTATTATAATAAGAAAGTAAGATACTAGCTTTCTTTTTATTAAATAAGTTAGTAAAATCCGATACCTTAAAAAGTAAAAAGAGGCCTATAGTTAAGGTAAAAGTTATAATATATAAAATATAAAAGATATCTTATAAGCTAATAGTAAGGAACTAGTAACTAGTACGCTATTAGGATTTACGGCGGATAAGGGCTACGAAAACGAAGCTAAGGATAGCTATAATAAGGTAAGTAACTTACTAAGATTCGGAGTATAGGATAACTAATCTGCTAGTAAAGTAAATTATAATTTCTCGCTTACTAAAATATAGCGAGATATCGTTATATATTATTTAAAATAAGCTAAAAATTAAGTTTTAAGTAAAGCTTAGAATTATATATATTATTATAAGTAACTATTAGCTATTAATATTAGCTATAAAATAGATAAGGTAGCGGATAGATAAGTATAGCTTAAAATATATACGCTATTAATAATATATTTATATAATAATATAAATTACTTATAAGCGAGAGAGGGAAATTTACTTAAGCTAATAGCGCTATATAAAAAATTTACTTATAGTAGCGTAATAATTATAGCTACTATCCGCTTACGTAATAATAAAAAAAGTAAAATTTATAAATATAAAAAAAAAGAAGGTAAGTTTATATTCTAACTAATATTTATAAAGTAATTATTTAATATTCTATAAGTAATATTATTATAAAAGTCCTCCCTTTATAAGAGACTTAAGTATAAAGGGGATTTATTTCCTTAGTTTAAGGTGGGGTTCTCCTTCTCCTTTATAGTATTTATAAAGTAGACTAAAAAGGCTAATAAGGGAGGATTAAGCTTATACTTATATAAGAAATAGCTAGTACCGCTATAGCGGAGGTAGCGGCCCTTAGCGCGCCGCTTTATAATCTTATTACTATTAGCCCTAGTTACTAAATAATAGGTCTTACCGCTATAGCTATTTTAGCCTTAAGAGGGGGGGCTATTATATTTACTAAGGCGCGGCTAGGTGCTAGCTTAATATATATTAGTTATCGGGGTATCTTAGAATAGCTTAAGAATAAAAAGTAAGAGCGTTTAGCTTTTATTTTTAAAGTAAAAAAACTTAATATTTATAATAATAGCGCGGATCTTAGTAATAGCGATAATATACTTAGTTAGGGGAATATTACGCCTTATATAATATTAGCGAAAAGCTAATATAAGGGCATAATAAAAGTATATAACCTTAATCTTATTAGCTTATTTAGTATTATTTACTAAAATAAGCTTAGCTTTAAAGTAAATAAGGAAATTAAAAAAAGACTTAGAAGCGCCTTATATAAAGTATTTAAGCTTTATTATAGCTATTTAGCGCTAATATAAGTTAGTAAATATAATATTAAAATAACTTAGGAAATTATTAAATATTATCTCTCTATACCCCTTTATATCTGCTATACGATATATATATAGAGGATAGCATAGATATAGGGAAGCCTCTAATAAAATATATATTACTACTTAAGTTATACCTTATATAACTTAGGGGGTAGGAGGTAGCTTAGATAAGAAGAAGAAGGGTATAGAAGTAGAGTATTATCTAGCTATATAGCTGCTCTTCCTCGTATAATAAAGGAAGGGTATCTATCTTAATTATATAACGATTTAGGTTACTTTTATTTTCTTTACCTTATACGTACGTATATAAAAGACTACTTAATATTAATTAATAGTTATATTAATTATTATTAGTTAACTATAGATTAGCTAGAGTAACGAGATAAGTATTATATAATATTAAAAAGCCCTTATGCCTGCTATTAACTAATACTTATACTTTTACCCTACTTCTCGATATTAGCTTTTACCAAAAAGCTATTTTTACCTAGTACTATTATTAAGATTAAAAGATTAAGGTAACGTATAATACCTAATAATAATAAAATCCTTACTAAAGAGCTATATTTAGCCTAGTACTTTTTACTAGTCGCACGATACTACTTTTAATAGCGTTCCGGAAATATAATAACGATAATATAGCTTCTATAACCTTAGAAGTTAAATAGGAAATAGTAAATATATTAACTATAATAACGGTAATAAACGAGACTTTAGCTTCGTATAATAAAATAATAAAAAAAAGTAAAGTTAACTTTTATATTTAAACTTAAAGCACGAACTTAGTCTATTAGGATATATAACCTAACCTTATATAACCTCCTAATAAGGTCGAATTAATAATATTTATTACTTAGCAGATATATAATATTATTTACTTTAACCTTTATAAGAATAATTTTCTTTATATAATCTAATCGGAACTTTAAGGATAGACTTACTACTAGCTAAAATATATTTACCGTATATTCTTAAAAAAACTAACTTAAATTATAGTTATATAATACGTCCCGCTTATCGGAAATAGCATATTAATTAAACGCTTTATATAACTCCTTAAGACTAAACTAGAAGATATTTTACCCCCTAACCTATAAAAAGCCCCTTCTATATAGTTAGACTACCCCCCCTTTTCTAAACTAACTTTTCTAGATCGTACGATATAAGCTTTATACTTAGCATAGCCCCCTAAGTTAAGATATATCTTAATATAGCTATTACGAAATATCTTAGCCGAACCCCTATTTTATATAACCTATATATAGGAGTTAACTACTTTATATAACTTAAATATATAGCTACTTTTAGTAACCCTAACTTAAACCCTCCTAGAACTAATAAATTAAGCCTTAATAAATATCGTATAAGTTTATATATTACTATTAATATAAAAAGTAGCAAATAAACTAATCTTCTTAGATAAGGTTACCGCTTTCTTTAAAAGTTAGCAAAAAGATTAAAACTATATTAGGCGGCTATATAATATATTAATCGATAAGGCTAGGATTTTTATTAGCTATTGCTCCCGTATTAGTATAATAGAAGATTAATTTTACGCTATTTTTCCGGATATCTTTTTAGATAAAGCTTAGGATTATTATTTATACTTTATTAGATTAGATAAATAATAAGATAAAATTTATACTCTTTTAGATATATATTTTAATACTTATATAAACTATTTATTATCCTAAATAAATTAGACTACTTTTTCTTTTAATATTATATAATAAGAAAACCCCGATAAAACTATAATAGATTTACTTAATACCCTTTTTAATAAACTTTAACTTATTTAATAAGCCCTTAAACTTAATTATTAAGGAGAAAAGTAACTTCTTATTACTATTATATAAGCTTATTATAGTATTTTAGAACTCGAATTAGCTATAATATTCTAAAATATATCGTACGAAATATTTATTAATCGCCTCCGTTCCTCCCTTACTATTATTATAGATAAAACTACTAATTAGTTCTTTATCGAATAATACTACTTTAATTATAATAAGTATTATATAAACCTTAGATAATCTTTTTTTACTCCCTGCTAATAACGATTACCCCTTATATTATGTTTTTCCTTATAGCGACGCCGGTTCTAACCTTATATAATATAAAAATACTTCGTATATAAAAAGAAAGGATATTAGTTTACGAACTATAAGTTAGATAATATCTAACGCGTATATAAGTAATACCTTACTAATTATAAAGAAACTAGCTAAAACCCCCTTATAGAGGAAAAATTTAGCGTATTCCTCTTATTATATAAAGGTTTTAATAAATAAAATTCTTAGTTTTTATAATTATATAACGAAGACTCTAATATTAAAAAAGAAATTATTAGCGGCGAAAACGCAGTTTTATTTTTTACTATAGCGGCCTATATATATTACCTTACTAGCGATAATATCTACTAATTAAAAGCCTTAGCAGTTCCCGTAGAATAATTCCTCCTTTCTAATATATATTATATAATATACTAAGGCGAGCTTTAAGATATAAGAGCTATATAAATCTTAACTATAAGTAAACTATAAGTAGAAGCTTATATCTAGGAATACCCTTATATAATTATTAACTAAACTCTAACTAAGAATACGATTTATTTTAGCTTCTTAGAACTTACTAAGCTAATCGGAACTATTATCGTATAAAACCCCCTTAGCAAAGTCCTTTATTATATTCTCTATATTTCTACCCTATTCCTTTTCTATCTTAAAAATACCGACCGCTTTTATACTTTCTATAATAATATAAGAGATATTATTATATAATATAATAATATAATAGTTCCTATTATTAGGAAATAGGAATATTTATTTTTTAATATCTTAAAGTAAGAATCTATGTTATACTATATAAAATAAGAGTTATAATAGCTTTACCGATATTTTAACTACCCTTATATATAATAGCTTTATAACTTAATAAAAAAAGCTAGTTTTTTAAATATAACCCTTATAGCCCTTAAGTTAATCCGATATTTATATTACTAATACTAATTATATAACTTAAAACTTTAGCGATTTAAATTCTCCTTTAAAGATAATTATAATTTTAACTACTTACTAGTTATTAATATTTTTTACCTTAATAGTAAGCTAATCTTATACGCTATTAATAAAGCTATATTTTTCTAAGCTACCGCTTTTATATAAAGTATATTAGCGGTAAACGCTTAAAACGCATATTATAAATACTAGATTTATATATACTAAGGCTTATTAGATATTATCTCTTATAATACTAGGACTAACTTTTCCTTTTTAAAGTTTTATACGAACGCGAAACTCCTTAGTATTATATATAAAAAAGTGCCCGTTAAAGTATATTAAGCGATTAGTAAAATCGAATATATATACGCCTTTCTTAGGTAAGCGTATAATATCCTATAATAGGAAATTAGTACTAAAACTAATAACGTAACTATTTTTTAGATAGCTATTAAGGCTATTAATAATATAGCTAGATTAGATAGCTTTATCTTAATATTTCTCGTTTTTAGCGCTTATTTTTATATTTCGTATAACTTACCCTTAGCTCCTAATATTACTATAAAAGCTTAAGCGATTTAGCGCGCTATAAAATAAGTATAATAAATTAAAGCTTAAGCGGATATTTTACGCGCTCTTTATACTTAAAATAGACCTAACTTATATAATATCTTATTATTTCCTTTTTAAAGCGAAGTTTTTATTTAGTATAAAAAGGATAAATAATAAGGTCCTTTCTATATTTTTAGTTTTAATAGCTAGAATATTATCCTTAAACTCCTTATAAGACTAATTAGATTTCGTATAATATAAGTTAAACCCTATCTCCGCTCCTTTTTTACTATACTTATAAAGAAAAAAGTATAGTTTAAAATCCCGATTATACCCTTATATAATAAAAACTTATATAAAGCTTTTCCCTCCGTATTCGTTATTATAAAGGAAAAAGATAACTACGTATTTACTATATAATTATAGTAATAAGGTATTATTATTACTTTAGGATAACTATTTAAGGCCTTTAACCGTAAGGAAATTAATACCCTCTTTATATAGGAAGTTTTTACCTTTATCCGATATAACTTTTCCTTAAACCTTATAAGACGTATTTTTAAGACGCGTCTTATACGAGAAATAAAAAACTTAAATAATAGCCCTTACGAAAAGTCCCGCCTAATTATTTAGGGCTATAAAAACGATAGTAAAGAGGAAATCCTTATATAATTACCTATAATTCTACGTATATTATAGCGCCTCTTTCTTACTTTTAAACTTACTTTTATAAAGTTATATAACTATTAAGGTAAACTATAAGATATTATATAAGCGTATATATAATTTGCTAATCTTTTAAGTTATATAATATACGCGTATTTTCTTAAAAAACTATAAGATTAATATCTACCTTATACTTTTTTATATATTAAAAAGCCGCTATATAAGCTAGTAAAATTAAGATTATACTAGTTTAAAATATATTATAATTATTATTATACGAACCTTTATTTAACGCTCTTATCGTACGATTTATATCTTTTATTTATAATAGCCGGCCCTAACTTATTTAAAATAACGGGCCTATAAATAGATAATATATTCTTTTTTATATCTAATATATTCTCTTAACTTAAGGAAAATAAGTTAAAACGAGCAAAGCTTTATATAAAGCTTAAAATATTTCTTACTAATAGCTTATCTATTAACTTTAACGGTAGTTATATTACGCGCAAATCGTATAATATTATTCTTATATAGAAAAGATAGGTAAAGGGCCTTTATATTATTAACCTAACTACTAATATTACTTTATAAGACTTTATTAGCTAGCGAGCCTAAGAAGTATATATTACTTCTATTTATTAACTAAAGGCGTTATATAACCTTATAGTAGCCGCTTAAGTAACTAATCCTTCCTTATAGGATATTTTAGCCCTTAATAAATATATTTAGTAATAGATTAATAATATTACTCGTAGTTTATAGTTTATTCCGCTTAACCTATTTCGTATAAAACTATTTATTTTTATAGATAAGTTATTTATAAATAATAAAGACCTTACCTTATAGCTTAGTATTTTAATTATCCTTAATAAGGAAGACTAGTCCTCTAACTTATTTATTATATAAGGTAATATCCTTTACTAAACTTTTATAAAATATAAAAAGGTTACTTAAAATATCCTAGTAAGCAAACTTTATAGTATAGTATACGGTATTAATATTAGCTTAGCCTTTTACTTAACTATTTAAGCTATTATATAATCCTTAAGCACGCCTCCGATCCCCCTTATTCTCTATATAAACTTATATTCGTTATATAATTACTTAGTAAGGCTTAGCTTAATAATAAAAAAATAGCTAATAATCGATATTATAGCTATTTATAAGTTATACGAGTATAAGGAAATTTTAGAAATATAATAAATTAATAGTAAGAATAACTTAGCTAACGCCTATATTAAGGATAGCCCTAACTTAGCCTTATTAACTATTATTTTTATAAATTCTTATAAGTTACGGATTAAAGCTACCGTTTAATAACTTACTTAAGTTATATAAAACTTATACTCTTTTCTTTTCTATATCTTTACTTTATCTAACTCTCTATTTTTACCTTTCTATTTTTTTTATATTTTTATGTTTTTTCTATTATTTTTATATAAAAATAACTATTAAATCTTTCTAAGTATCGTTTAACCCCTACGCTTAATTTTAAAAAAAAGCAAAGCTATAAGTCCTAAACGCCTAATTTTTTTTTCTTTTCTTTTAATTTTTTTTTTCTTTTCCTTTTTCCTTATTATTTAACTTTATTATTACTTCTTTTCTACCCCCGCCCCTATTACTTATTATCCGAGATAATAATATACTCCTCTATATTAAGAGGCGCTCCGCTTAATATTACTATTACCTATCCCCGCTGCCGGCTATTAGGTAATTTAATAGGAGTAGTTACTAAGGTATAAGGTACTAGCTTAAGAGTTTATAACGCTTAGCCCTATTATACGAAAAAGTATCTTATTATATAAGACCGCTATATATAAGTAATATAAGCCTTATTACTATTTATTTAATATATATTAAATAAGTAAGGATTTCTAATATAAATATAGTATAATTTTACTATTATTTTACTATAACTTATAAGTAGGATTCTTAGAAAATAACTTAGGTATTAGATAATAATAGCTTTAATACGCTTAAGATTCTAAATATTATTAAGGTAGATAAAGATATTAGATAATAATATAGCTATTAGTTAAATTTCCGCTTACTACTCTCCTATTAATATTACTATTATATAATAGCTAAACTTTTCTTTCTTATATTTAAAGATATTTACTATATAAAGTGCTAGTTATCCTCCTTATTATAAGGTATATAAACTTAGTAAAACCTAAGTTAATAAGCTATAACGCTATTAGGATAGGGAGGTATATTATATAACTAATAATTATTAATAAAAATAACTTAAGTATATCGTACGATTTGTTAATCCTTATTAAAGATCTTTTTAATTATCGTTATTATCTTTATCGATTAGCTTAAAAAAGAAAGAAAAAAGAAAGAAAAAGAAAGAGAGAGAGAGAGAGAGGGAGCGAGGAGGGGTTTTTATACCCCTCTAAAGGCGGTAAGAGGCGGTAAAATCTAATTTTTAATTCCTATTTTTTATAATATTTTTTAATATTTTTAATATAAAGTTATAAAAAGTTAGTTTTCTACTTATTTTTCTTAATATTATAACTATAAGAGACCTTTATAATAAAACTTTATAAAAATATATTATAAGTTAGATTATATAATAACCCGACTTTTATTTTTCGGCTAGTAGCTTATTTTCTTTATTTTTTTTTACTATAGTATTACGAGCGTTATTTATTTTTAGAGATTTTTTTTAATTATATACTTATTTAACGTTATATAATTATTTTTCTCTAAAAATATTTACTTTTTAGAAAAATAGAGTTTTTTCTTTATACGATACCTTTTTATTTAATATATTTTTTTATAAAAAGAAAAAGTTAAGTATTAGATATTATCTCTCTATACCCCTTTATATTTACTATACGATATATATATAGAGGATAGCACGGATATAGGGAAGCCTTTAATAAAATATATATTACTACTTAAGTTATGCCTCGTACGACTTAGGGGGTAGGAGGTAGCTTAGATAAGAAGAAGGAGGGTATAAAAGTAAAGTATTATCTAGCTATATAGCCGCTCTTCCTCGTACGATAAAGGAAGGGCATCTATCTTAATTATATAATAATTTAGGTTACCTTTATTTTCTTTACCTTACACGTACGTGTATAAAAGACTACTTAATAGAAATAGTTAGAGTTATATTTATATTTAGCACCTTATTTAAAAAATAAGGCTACTTTAGCTTAAATTATAAGAGATAAGTATTAGTATAGAAATACTTATTAGTTATAAGTAGTACTAATAAAGGCCTAGTTTACTTATAGCTTATAAGATATAAGGGAGCGCTATATTAAAAAAAGGTCCTTATCGCTATTAAATAGCGATTTAAGAGGTAGCAGCTTACGGCGGGGTTACGACTACTACTATTTAAGAAGCTATATAGATTAGTATTATTAGCGTACGAGGCTTTAAAGCTCCGTAATAGTAGCTTACTACTCTAAGAGCTAGGCGATAATAGCTTATTAAGTATTAAGATTATTTATAGTTAAAGTTATTTTATTATAAAGGTCTTATATTTCTTAATATTTATAAAAAGCTAACTTTATTAATATAGAATAACTTAAGAGGTTTTAAGGTATATATAATATATATACTTAGGGTTATAGTTTATATATAGCCTGCGCTTGTCCCGCGCGCAGCGCTAACTAATTATATATACTTATATATACCCTGCGCCTATTATATACGCGGACTTAACTAAGCACCCCTTACGTAACTTAGCTATTCGGGCGTAGCCTAAATCCCTTACACTTTTTTATAATTTACGCTAAAAATAATAACTAATATAATAATAATATAAGGTATTTTATTATAAATTTTATTACTTTTAGCCTTATTATAAAGTTTTTACTTATAATAATTATATTTATTTCTTATAGTAAATTTTTAATTATTATTAAAAAAGTTTTTTTTTTAGCTTTTTTTATTAAACTATTTTTATTATTAAAACTTTTCGCCTTTTTAAAATTTCTTAAGCACTTTAACTTTTATATATTTTACGAATTCCGCGCTTATAATAACATAGATACAGACTTCTTATTCTTATATTATAAGCGGACTCCGCTCTTTTTATTACCTTATAATAATAGCTAGCCGCGCTTAGAGTAACTTTAAGGGGGAGGGTAACGCTATATAAGTTAATTATAACCGCGAAAATTTTTTACCCGGAATATAACTTTACTCTAAATTATAGTAATCTTAAACTTAAAAGTTTACTATATTTATTACCTTATTAGAAGCTAAAGTAAATATTAGTAAGATTATTTTAGGAAACGCTTTTATCTTTATATAGGTAATTATCGAATAAGTAGCGGAGTTCGAAAGGGTCTAGGGAGGTGCCCTCCTTACTTTAACTTTATTAGTTAATAGTATCTTCTTAGCTATTACGGCCGCGGTTTCCTCTCTTTTATAACTAGTAATAGCCGGGGCGGAAACGCTAAAGAGCGAATATAATAGCACCCCCTCCTCTAACTCCGACTCCGCACTTATCCGCGGCTTTATTATAATAATTTAGCTATCTTTTAAGACTAGCCATTATAAGGTTTATAATAAAATAGTAAAACTTTTATATATACTTAAGCCGCGTTAATAAGGCCTTAATAGATTAAATTATTAAAGCTATTTTAATTAAATATAGGGATTTAGTTTATAATAACGATAATAGCTTAAAGAATAAGTAAGCTATATAAACTTTATACTAAACCTAGTTTATATATACTCTTATTACCGCGGAGTTTACTTTAAGGGAAATATTAGCTTTTAAATTATTAGTTAATACCTAACTTATTAAATATATAAAGTGCCGGGTACGGATAGGGTTTAACTTAAAGCTAAGGTAACGCTTAAGGGGAGGGTTTTACTCTAAGTTCTCCGGTTTTTCCCCCTCTTAGAATATATATAAGATAGTTTTAAGCTATATAAGGTATATTAGTATATAAATTATTATTATTATAAAATTTCTTAAGCTAAATCCTTTATAAAGATTTTCTTAAGCTTTATTAAATTTAATATTTTCTTTATTCTTATTATAATTATAATTAAGTTAACTTTTATTATAATTACTTATATTTAATTATTTATTTTTATAATAATTATTTTTTATAAATTTAAATTACTTATTTTTTATACTTAACTTACTTTTATTAGTATTTTTAGAAATTTTATAATTAAGCTTCTTACTATTCTTATAATTATATCTTCTTAGCTTATTCTTCCTTCTAAAACTTATTTAATTAATTTTACTAATATTATTATTAAAAGGACTAGATATTAAATAGTTATTTATAAATTTAACTTAGCTAGTTTTCTAGTTAATTTATAGATTATATTTATAAAGAAAAGGATAACTTAATATTATATCGTATTTTACTATTTTAAAGATATTAAAGGTATTAGTAAAAATATAAAGTTTTATTTTAAATTTAAAGTAATCGGTTTTATATAAAATTAAACTCTTATTAAACTAAAAGTTATATCTTTTAATATTCCTTACTATATTAAGCGTTTTCTTTCTTATATAGCTTAAATTTAAACGTTTAATAGCTATAAGTAAAATATAATTATTAGCAGCTCCGCTATTTATAAAAGCAGTTACTATTTTTCCTTTATATTTTAAAGTAAAAGTTAGTTTAAAAATAGAGATTTTAATATTATCGGTTTTAATTATAATAGTATTAATATCTTATAATTCAGGATAATTATAACGCCTTTCCGTTCCTAAATCCTTATTAAAATCTGTATTAAAATCCTTTTTCTTATTAGCTATACCTCTATTTACCCTTCTTAAATAAAGGCTTTTCCTTTTCCTTTAAAGTTTTCCTTAAATTCTTTAAGCTATGTTAGAAAATCCTACCTTTTAAAGCTATTTTCTTTAATAAGGGACTTACCTCTTATAGGTTCTTTAGTTAATAGTTCTCTTATAAAACTAATTATAGCCTAAATTATATCTAATTTAATATTAAGAATTCAGGGTTAAAAATCGTAGTTATTTCCTTATTTTTTTTAAAAACTTTATAATTAGTTTCCTTATTAAAAGTAAATTCTTTTTCTTTAATAAAGAATTTCTTATTAATAAAGCTAGCTTTTTTATAAAAAAATAGTAAGTATAAGTAATAATTAGCGTTTTATTTATCTTATAAGTAGAATTCGTAATCCTTATTATAGTAAAATTACTAGCTAAGATTATAATACGCTTATTAATACTTATTAAGGAATTCTTTTAAGTACTATAAGTATTAAAATAATTCGTTATATAAGGGATAATCGTTTTTCTTCTATTCTTTATATTCTTTTAAAATTAGGTTTTTTATTTTAATAAAGTGCTATATTTTTTCATCTTCTTCTTCGTTATTTATTTCCCTAATAAAATAAAGATATTTTATTATAAAAAGGAGTAACTCTTCTTTTTCTTTCTTAATTTTATTTTTTAAAATAAAGCTATCCTTTTTTTCTTCTAAAATAAGTTCGTAATCTTCCCTTATTCTATTAAGGTTATTTATATATTATTATTATTATTAGAATTTACACTAGGGGCTAGAATAGCTTCTAGGACTATTATATATAAGGAGGGGGGAAAAACCGGGCAGGGCCCGGGGGAAAACCCCCTACTTATAAGGTAGGGGCCTAATAGGGCAGGGACGATAAGTAGGAAAAAGCGCCACTATAAGCCTCACTTAAGCTTATAAAGCTATAATAAAATAATAAACTAGGGCAAGGCTTAGAGGGGTGCCTTATAAGAATAAGTAAGTTACGTAAAAATATATACGAAGGTTAGCTAAAGGGCTATAACTTAGTAAGTAAGTAAGGTAGTATATACCTTATTACTAAAGTATAAATAAATAAAAGCTAGGTAGCGTACGGCTTCCTCCTTTTTCTTATCTTTTATAAGTATATTTATAATTATAAATAATATTATAAATAACTTAATATACGCCGCTATATAGCCTCTTACTAGCTTAAAGCTTAACTAATATTATAATAAGGAAAGTAAAAGCTAGAGAAAAGAACCTAATCTTTTATCATATTTATATAAGATATATTATATAAGAGCGCTCGCGCTAAGGATATTTTAGCTATTAAATATAGTAAAGTAAGTATATTTTTATTTTAAGTTTAGTAAGAATATAAGGGTTAATAGCGTATAAATCTTATAGCTTAAGCGTATATTATTTATATAAAATTAAATATAAGCTATATAATAGTAAATATTTCCTAGATTACGAGTAACTATAAGAAGCTAATAAGCTAAAAATATATAAATTACTAATAATAGACGCGGCTAAGCTTTATAATATATAGCGTAAAAAATACGTAAAGTAAGAGAAGTAAGGTAATATTAAGGTTTTACTAGCGGGAGTTAAGCGCGTTATCTAAAATAAAGATTAATTATCTAGTTATAAGAATATATATAATATTAAGTAAGCGCTAACTAAGGCCGCCTCTATTCTTACTAATATAAATAAGGTAATAAGAGTTCTTAAATTAATATATAATACTCTTAAGCGTATTAAAATAGCCCTTAGTAATATCTTAGCTAATATTATTAATATAAGCGAGAAGCTAAGCGTTATAATAATAAGTATAACTAAAGCTATTAATAAGTTAAAATACTTAATAATTAAGTTAGATATTTATATTAGAAAAAAGGTAACTTTAGCTATAGCTATTAAATAGATAATAATATTAGCGCTTACCGCTAATAATATAAAGCCGGGTCCCGCTAACGGTAATACCGCTAATAGGAATAATAATAAAGTTATTATAATAAAGGACTTAATACTAACTAAGGTTAAAAAGACTAAGTTAGCTAATAAGGCTAAGGGTAAAGTAAAGGGCAAAAAGCTAGATAAGGGTAAAGCTAAAGCTAAGTATAATTATATATTAGCTAGGTTTTAGGTAAAGCTAGCTAAGAAAGCGCGTTTAGGTATAATAATCTTAAACTTGAATAATAATAATAAAAATAATAATAATATTAATATAGAGGCTTTTAAGCTTATTAATATAATAATATTATATATAAGGTAAATATATCTAAGTAAGAGCGTAGCTAAGCTAGTTAACTAAGATAATATAATAAAGCTTTTAGCTTAAGAGTTACTAGTTAAGAAAGCGGCCGATTCGAATCTTAGCTATAATTATTTCTACGTACTTAGTAAGTAAAGAGTATTACTAACTATAATAATTAAGTTACTATTTGTTAAAAAGCTTAAAAGTTATTAAGCTAGCTATGCTTAAGTAATAATAAATAAATTTAATAATTTTATATTTATAGCTATAAAGATATCCGCTTTATTTAGCTTATTAGCTATTTAAACTAATATTATAAAAAGGCAGACGCCGGCTATAAAATTACTAATAAGTTTATTAAAGTCTTTTAAGGCTATAAGCTTAAAGATTCCTAATATATTAAAAAATAAAATAAAGGCGAAGTCTAGGTTAATAGCGGCCTTACCCGCCGTATTAGGAGTATTTACTAAGTTTAAGCTATTATTTACTTAAAGTCTATTAATAACCCGGGGTTAGTTTTTTATTAAAATTATATTAAGGGAGCGGGCCTTATAGCTAGAGGAATCTAATAATATTAGTAAGGAGATTTAGTTTAATAAGGTTAAGGGCCTAGGTAAGGATAAAGCGAAGGGATTAGTAATTAGATAAGGTAAGGAAAGATAGATATTTATAAGCTATATAATAATAAAGGGGTTTAATAAATAAAAGTATAGTAAGTTTAATTTTACGGTAAGTTTAGTAAGGATATATATAAGGTCCTAATAAGGTTAAACTAGTAAAAGTTAATATAGCGTAATATTTACTTTATAATAGCGAGGGTAGAAGTATAATTATTAAGCTTAAGTTATAAAGAGGACTTAGAGTAAAGACGCTATAATAGTTTATCCTTTTAAGTAGCGAGATCGGGGTATCGTAAGAGAAGGTAGTACGCGTTCTGCGGCCTAGTACTATACTAGTAGTTTAAGGTAACTATATTCGGGACCTAGCGTAAGAAGAGGAACTCCCGTAATTTAATCTTTTATTTACTTAAAGTCCGTTAACAACCCGGGGTCGGTCTTTTACTAAAGCTATATTAGGGGAGCGGGCCTTATAGCTAGAGGAATCTAATAACGTCGGTAAGGAGATTTAGTTTAGTAAGGTTAAGGGCCTAAGTAAAGATAAAGTAAAGGGATTAGTAATTAGATAAGGTAAGAAAAGATAAATATTTATAAGCTATATAGTAATAAAGGGGTTTAGTAAATAAAAGTACGGTAAGTTTAATCTTACGGTAAGTTTAGTAAGGACGCGTATAAAGTCTTAATAAAGTTAAACTAATAAAAGTTAGTATAGCGTAATATTTATTTTATAATAGTAAGGGTAAAAGTACGATTATTAAGCTTAAGTTATAGGAAAAACTTAAAGCGGAGACGCTATAATAGTTTATCCTTTTAAGTAGCGAAATCGGGGTATCGTAAAAAGAGGTAATACGCGTTCGATAACTTAGTACTATATTAGTAGTTTAAAATAATTATATCTAGAACTTAATATAAGAAGAGGAACTCTTATAATCTAATCTTACCTATATATAGCTAGGTAGTTATAATATTAATATATTTCGGAAAATTATAATATATTATAATAATTACGGGCTAGTTTAAGCGTAAGGGGAAATTAGCTAAGAAAAGGGTAAACTTAGGGCGGGCTTATCGAAGGCGGTTCTCCTACTATTCTTATTAGTATATTTAATCTTTATAAAGGAGGCGCTAAGTAGTCTTCTTATTAAGAGTATTATATAAGGCGTAAGCTTATACTATTATTTACTTTAGTTTTTCCTAAAGTAGGGACTTAGTTTTATTATATTAAGTTAAGCGGTATATAAGGAATCTTATAAGAAACTTTAAAATAAACCTAAGTATATATTAAATTATATTTAATATACTTACCTTTTTAAGCTTATAAAAGGCGTTAGCTTTTCTCTTATTTATATAAAGGTTAATTAGGGGGGTTTAAAACTTAGCTTTTAGGTAATAAACTAGAGTCGCTTTAAAAGCGCTAAGAATAATATATAAGTATTATAACTAGGCGGGGCTTATAATTCTAGTAAGGCCTAAGGGGTTCCTAATCTTTAAGGTAGTTATATAGAAAGTACTAAAAGCGTAAAATATTAAAAATTATATAATTTTCGTATATAGCTCTCTAGCTTAAGGGAAAGTATAACTTTAAGTAAATATAGTTAAGGTAATAAAAGTAAGATTCTATTTAAAAAGCTTATTATATATAGTTTAAATATATACTTTCTAATATAATTATTTATATACTTAAACGCCTAATAAGCGCGCTTCGGAGATAAAGTAAATATTATATATACTTAGCTTAACTATATATTATTCTAAGTAATATTTCTTAGAAAAATATATTAGTTTGCTTTTATTTAGCTTAAAAGCTATATTATAATTTTAAGCTTATTTCTTATAAATACTTTATATTAACTAAAGGCGTCTTATAATTATAGCGGTATTTAATTTAACGCTAAAAAGGTTTATATTATTAGTAAACTTAATAATTTTTAGCTTAAGTTTATATTTTAACTATTAGTAAAATAATATTATATAAAGGATAAAAAGTATAATAAAGAGTAAGGAGCCTTAAGGGACTTTAATTTAAATAAGGAAAGGTGCCGAAGTTTATTTATTAAAGCGTAAATATAAAAAGTAATAGCTAAGGTAGCTTTATAAGAAAGTATAAATCTAAGTAAGGTACCTTATATACGCGAGTTTATAAAATAGTTTATTATAATAAATAGCGTTAAAAGCTTCTTTTACGTTAAATTATAAAAAGGAGGCGACCTCTTTCTTAGCTTAGGTAGCTTAAATAAGTTTTATAATTATAAGGATAGCTAGTTCCGTTAACTTATTCTATTTATTACTTATTTAACTATTAGGGAGGAGCTAGTATAGTTTAGTAATATTAGATAACCTCTTACTTATAATAAACTTAAGTATTTTACTAAAATAATATAAGAGGGAGATTAGCTTATAGCTACTAGCTTACTAATAGATTCCTAGCTTTTTACCTTACTTATATAATATTATTATAATAATAATATAAAGTTAATTTAGGAAATAGCTAAGCTAAAAGTAAGTATAAAAAATATAAGCGAGTTATATATAAAGGACTAAGTAATATATTTTAAGGAAGCTAGTTAAGATCTAGTTTAACTTAGTTACCTTTTATAATAATATAATATAAAAGGTAGCCTAAATATTATTTATAATAATATATTATTTTATAATAAAGCTAAGTTTAGGCGTTTTATAATTTGCTAAGGGGAGGTTAAGGACGGGTAGAAAGAACCTATCCGCTAAAATATATACTTTATCTTTAAAGGACGCGGCCTTTCCCTTACCTAAGTCCTATAAGGCTAAGAGGTAAATCAGCTTAGCTAGTATTTTATTACGGAGCCGCGCTTAGCGCTTTATATATTAAAACTATCCGGAATTATTATTAATAAAGTATAAGAAAAAACGCTAGTTAGCTTAATAGGAATAAGTAATTACTTTTTTTTAATTATAAGTAGATTCCTATAATTATAGCTAGTTATATTTAGATAGGGAATTATAATAGCGATACTTAGCTTATTTAATATCTTTAGTAGCGCGGGTAATTACTAAGGTAAATTAAGTTTACTTTTTCTTAAACACTAAGATAGAAAAGGGCACAGCGGCTTAGATAATTTACTATAGTTTATTATAGAGGCGGTTAAGGGTAATATATATATATAAATATTTATCCCGTCCCGCCTTATATTTTATCTTAGTTTTATATATAATAATATTATATTAACTATAAAGCTTAGTATACTTATAAGACTTAGTAATATAACTAAAAAAATAGTAATTATAATATTAATAAGGTTAGATAAAGTCCGAAAAAGGTTTTATTTTAAAGATTTACGCTTTTATTATAAGTCTAAAATTATAAAGCTAATTAGCGTTAATAAGGAAAGTTAGTCTAATAATAACCGCTATTTAAATAGCTCTAAGTATAGCTTTTAAAGCTTTAAGCTTAGTAATAGTAACTTTATTAACCTATATAATTTCCGTAATAAGATTATCCTAGTCTCTTATAGCTAAAGTAAGAGGAAGCTTTTTAGTAATAATATTATATATATAATTAGTAATAATAGCGTCTAGTCTAAAAATAGTCTTAAACTAAAAAGAATCTTAAGTAAATTTTATAATATTAAAGTTAAATATAATAGCTATATCCTTACTATTAAGGTAGCGGATAGCTAAATAAGATATTATTTATAAGGCGTAATTAATAGCTTATATTATATTCTTAAGGGGCTTATTAATAACGTTATCTAAAATATTATTAAGATATATAATAATTTCCCTTTAATATTAAAATAAGATTTATTTCTTAAATTTAAAATAAGGTTATAAGGCCGATATAATTTATATTTATATTTTTAATATTTAATTTACTAATAATATTTATAAAAGTACTTCTTATAAAGTTTTAATAATAATACGCTTAATATCCTTTATATATAAGGCCTTAGTTTTAGCTAAATCCGCGTATTTTAATTCTTATCTAAGTTAGTTTATATATTATTTTACTATAGCTTAAATTAGTTAAAATAAATCCGCTAAAGTAAAGCTTAATAAAGTTATATAAAGCTATTTTATTAAGATATCGGAGGGGACCCGAAAAGGTTTTTATAAGTTTTTTATATTTTATTTATAATTAACTAGATTATAAGTAAACTCGGCTAGCCCCGCGCCTAATCGCGCTTAAAGGTTATTTAAATTTTTCTTCCTATTATACTTTCTCCCTTCGCGTCTGCTATTACCTCGGTTAAGAGGCGGGAGCGCTATAGCCCTAGGCTGAATTTTCAAGCTATTTACGAATTTATAAATAACTTACTATTATTCGTAAGTACGCACCTATTCTAAGTATAGTTAAGAGTTTAATAATTTAAAGTTATTTATATAGTTATTAAGATTAAAAGTTAAAATTAAGCTTTCTAAAAAGCTATACTAAGTAAGTTTATTTAAATAATAAAGAATTCTTTTAATTCCTTCTTTTTAGGCTTTAACTTAGTCTTTTATAACTTACTTATAAGATATTTAACCTTTTACGAAAACGGGATAGGACCCGTTACTTAATCTTTCGCTTTTTACTATATATTTATTACCGAGAAGGAGTTAATAGCGCCCGCGGCGGCTTCGGCCGGGGCCTAAGGGGCAGGCGACGCGCCTATAGTCGTAGATAGGGGTACGCGGGGACTAGGATAGTCCCTATAGTACCCCTAATCTAGCTAAGGATAATATAATAGTAGCGTTAGAATAAGAGGAGAAGCGGAGTAAGTACGGGACCTTTACGACGGCGATATAAAAGAAGCTTATAATAAATTAGCCGCGGTAATACTTACCGTAGCGTTCTCTAACGCTTAAAATATTATAATAGCTCTTAAAGCTAAACTCCGTAAGAAATTTATAACCCTTCTAAACTAAAATATTACTTAACTTTTATCTAAGATTACTAAGTTAATTAAGAAGATAGTTATTTAAGCTATATAAAAGGTACTCTTAGAAACTATTAGCCCCGATATTAGTTTAACTTAGCTATTATAGGCTTCCGTAACTATTACTAGCAGTATAATAGTTAAACCTATTTTTAATCGCTCCGATAGAGAAGTTACTATATTTATAAAAAATATTATAATTAATATAAATACTTTATAGCTAACCTTATAAGAGATTATATAAGCCGCGAATATAGCTTTAAAATACGAAGCTATATTAGCTATAAGACGACTCCTTAGTAGAGATATAATAGTTATATTTTATCCGGAATATAAAAGATAAGTAAGCTTAGTTAAGTAAATCCTTATCGTTTTTAGTAAAAAGGTAATTTATAGCTAGAAAACCTTCTCTATTATAGCGAAGGGAGTACGAATAAGGGCCGCTTATAATAACTAAGATATACTCTTATAGTAAATTAAGAAGTATAATAAGGTTAATATTACCTAAGTTTAAGCGCTTTAGCCTTATAATAAGGGAGCTACGCGTACTTATATTATCTTAAGAATTATTAACGTAACGGACGCTAATAAACTTATATAAAATAGCTTAGTTATAGATATAAAAATCTCCTATATAGAAGTTTATAATAACGCGGTATAACTCCGATAATACTACTAATATTACTAATATAAGTATATAGCGAAATACTACTAAGAGTAGCTATATTATAAAATATATATAGCTATAGCGTACTTAGAAAAGGAGAGCGTATATCTAGCCCTTACTAAGACTAGTACTAAGAACTATATCCTATATAAAGGGAACTACGCCTTATAATCCTAAAACTACCTTACTGCGAAAATATATTAAAACTAAGTATATAGTAACTATATATACTAACCTTATAAGTTTTAAGATTACTTTTAGCTAACTTAATCTTAAACTAATAATAGCTTTATTAAAATTTAATCTTAGAAATAGTTATATACGGCCCTTATATAATTATAAGCTATACTCTACTTTAATATAAACGATAAGCCCGCCCTAGCACTAAAAAGGGGCTAAGGCGGGAGCGGCGCTACCCCCGGACCTTATAGCGGACGGGGTAGCGGCAGAGCTTAGGGAACCTATCCTCCCCCTCCTACCCTTTCCCCCTTTATTATGCCCTCCTCCGCCCCCTCCTCCGCCCCTCTTTCCGCCCCCTTCTTTACCTTAATATAATCGTAAACTTTTACCTCCCTTACTCCTAATAAAGATTAAGACCTTTTTTTAGAATATATAAAAATATAACTATCTTATTTATACCGCGCTTCGTAGCCCTATTAGCTATAATCTTATTTATTTATAAGAATTATAGCGCGACTAATTTAAACGCTTTTTATTTCCTAGTATCTTATTATATAAACTTATAAACTTTAGTAACTAAGTAATTTTTTATATTTATAAATAACTAAACCCCTCCTTTTAGATACTTTTTACTATACCTAATATAGCTTTTATCCTTTTTTATATTATACTCTTATTATAAATTATATCTATTTACTTACCCTTATCGGTAATCTAATCTAGCCCCTTTTTATAGCGCGACCTTTTCTGCCCTAACTTAACTTTAATAGCTACTTTTTTATATAGCGATTTTAACCTCTATTACCTCTTATAAGACTATTACGAAAAGTCCTCCCTTAAAGTAGCTAATTTCCTCGATCTTACGATTAGCCTCTATCTCGGACTTATTACGCTTCCGGGCAAAGTTACCTAAGAAATATATAATAAATAAACTAATATTATTAACTTAGCCTAAGCTACGCTAGACTACCGCGTAATATATTAAGAAAATAACTTTAATTTTATTAGCTTTAATTATATTCTATAAGTTATTTATATAAATATTAACCTCCGCCCTAATATTATATTAACTAAGATTTAGCGCTTTTTTTACTTAAATATACTTATAGCTAAGATATAAAACTAACTTAAGCTTAAACTATATTATATTTTTATACCCGAAAACTTAAAAAGAGTAATTACTTTACTATATAAATAGCTAAAAATAATAATAAAGATTATAATATTATTACGTATTTATATATACCTTATAATATAAAACTAGTAAAATTAGGTAATAGCGGCTATTATAGCGGCCGCTAAGCGGGCCTAAAGGTATTAAAGAGCTAATTTTACTAACTTTTACTAGTAAAACTATTAGGAAGTAATAAAAGCGTAGAAGTCCGTAATTAGCGTAGCCTACTATAGCGCTTAGCGTAATTTCCTCGATAATATCTTAATAAACTTAATAATATTTTAGATAATAAAACGTTAGGCTTAGCTCCGAAGCTAAGCTTTACCGGAGCTTATATATATACTAACGCTATAGAAAAGCCCCGACTTAAACTTAATATCTACCTTTTTAGATAAAGCGATCTTACTTAGCTAGTAATTCTTCCCTACTCTTACCGCCTTAGCCCCTTCTCTTACTTTAAATAAACCTTTCCCTTTTTTCTATATTAAATATTTAATTATTACTAATAACGTTTATTTTACCTTTTTTTTAATCGCTTTATAGAAGTCCGCTAGCCCCGATAAGATCTTAGTTAAGTTCCTAAAAAAATATAAACCCCCCCTTATCTAAGTCTTCTAAAAGATCTTCTAAAGCTATATTAATAGCGGCTACTTCCTATTATAATTTAAAGCTTTTAATATTATAATTATTTATAAGGTAAGTAAACTATTAGCTATATATTATACCTTAAGCGGGTATAGGCTAATTTCGCTTCTTAATATAATAAGGAAAGTTCTAAAAATAATTATCGCTAGGAAAATAATATCTATAACGGAAATAGCTAATATCCTCTTAAATAGCTAAATAAATAATAAGCTATAATATTTTACCGATACCGTAGTTTTTATACTTATTAAAACTATTAAGATTATCTTAAATTAGGGCGGCACCGCCTCGCTTCTTTTATTAAACTTTACCGGAGCTTTTAACTATATTTTTTATAATAAGCTAATAATTATTCTTAATTACCTAAGCTTTTCCGAATAAGTTATAGCGTTTATTTATTCTTATCTTACTACTAAAACCTTATAATTTAAGTTTAACTATAAGCTTAGTAATACTTTCCTAATTTAGTAAAGGGTTTTTTAAAAATCCCTTATATTATTAGTTTTTTTTTTATTATATATATCCTCCTTATATTAATATCTAAACTTAGTAATTAAATTACTTATAGTAAGCTTTACTAATAATACTAATATACTTAATATCGGACGCGATAAGGCTTAGGTACTCTTTTAACTTAAGCGAGCGTAGCGAATCTATAAATAATAGGCCCTTAAGTATAAAATAACTTTTTAGCCGGCTAAAAGTAAGTTAATATATTTTACGAAAGCTAGGAAAGCGGATATAACTTAGCTTTAGCTTAGTATAGAGATAGTTTAGCTTATATAAAAAGCGAGATTTTTAAAAATTTAGCTATATTATAAACTTTAATTAAAATCTTACTTTTTAAAACTTACTACTAAACTTAAGCGCTAATACCTAGCCTTTACTAAGATTATTATATTAATATAAAGTTATACCTTATTAAAAGTAAGGGAGGTTTATATTAAAGCTATTAGATTAATAATTATATTTAATATATCTTAGTTCGCCTCGCTTACGTAACTAGGGGGGAAATTATATAGCTTTATTATAAAGGCGCTAGCTACGAAATAGTCTAAATACCTAAAAGTTATTATTAAAGCTTATAAAGCTACCCCTCTTTACTATATCGAAATAAAGGCTTTTATCCCCCCCCTTAACTTATACTTTACTTACCGGATAGCTTATACTTATTACCGCTTTTAATATATAAGTATAATAAACCTTATCTATATTATAGTAAAAAAGGCTACTAAGTAAGTTAAATATAAGTATAAGGGGCGCCCTTATTAACGGAGATATTAAGTATTATAAAATTTAAAAGAATTATATAAAATATAAACTAAACCTAAATTAAAGGCTAAATATATATAATATAATTTTAATATTAAACTTTAAGAAAAATAGCTTCTTTAATAATATTCCCGAGAAAGTAAGCTTAAGAAGTATAAGTAATCTTATAGCTACTTTATTAATAAACCGCTATAACTTAAGGCTAAGTCCGCCTTACGTATCTATAAAGGATTTTCTAAGTTTATTAATATAGTACTTATATAACTTTAGACTAGATATATTAGGCTTAATTTCTTTCTCTAAGCTTATAAAGTCTTTAAGGTAGTTTCGAAATACTACCCTTATAATAATAACGATAAGATTATACTATATATCTTTCTTAACTATACCTTTACTTATAAAAATAAGCTACTTTTCGATACTAACTAGTAACTAATATAAGATTAGCGTAATTTTACTAAAGCGCTTAATAACCTTTAATTTATAGCTAAACTTATACGCTAGTTCTTTTCGCTTAAATAATTACGCTAATTTAACCTTATAATATTACTTTATAAAAGTAAAATAAATAAAGGAGACGGGGCTTTTAGCCTTATAATAAATATATAAAAGCTACTTTATAGCGATAACCTTATTATTTATCTTATTAGCTACTTACTTAGCTTTAAAGCTAAATTATTTTAATTATATATAAGGTATTAACTTAACCGCGTAAAGCGTAAAACTAACCGCGCTTATTATAGTTATAGCCTTAGCTATAGCCTTAACTTTAATTATAATTATAAGTATAAACTAAAGCTATTTACTTTTTTTTTACTATTAGCTTCTCCTTTTTACTAAACGCGGTATAGTTACTAATTAATATTATAAAGTTTTCGTTACTAAATATATTATTAACTAAATTATTTTAAATAAAATTAGAAATCTCCTTATAAAAAGGCGGCGCGGTTACGGTATAAGCGCTAATAATATCCTCCCCGGTAGCGAAAGTAACCTTAACGCTTAAGGTAAAAGTAATCTTAGGCTTATTAAGCTTATTAGCTTCTAACTTAAACTTAGACTTAATAAGCACTAGGGCGGAAGTAGAATTAGTAATAGGAGGCGGAGTATAGAGGATAGGAGGATAATTAATAGGAGATAAGCTTCCTTATAAGCGCGCTTTATTTTTAATAGCGCGGCGGATATAATATAGCTCCTTAGTTAACTATTTAAAAAAGTTAATTACTTATATATAGAAAATACGCTATTTTTATATTTAAGCTAATATAATAATAATAAGTTAATTAGCGCTAGTTAAACTTTTAGTTACGTTAATAATAAGGTTTTTTTTAATAGTAGGAGGCTATAAGCTTTAAAGCGGTATATAGCTAATAGCTACTTATATAACTTAATTAGCGTAAATATTATTATAATATATAATAGCGCGTATCTCTTTAATATACTAAATTATATTTTTCTATTACGCTTATTAGTATAAAACTTACTATAAACTTAATATAACCTTAATATTACTTATTATTTAAGCGTTATAATTAAAGCTTAGCTAGCAGGTAACCTTAACTATAGCGCGGATAGCTTTAGCTATAGCGAGATCGTTAATTAGCTAATACTTAGTGCGATTATTCGCGTATTTAATATAAGCCGCGCTTAAATAGTTTACCCTAGTTATTAATAAATATAAATATATACTAAGGCTAAATACTTATTTCTTTATACTTAATAAAAGTCCCTAAAGCTAATAAGTATACTAATATACCTTATATAAGATACCGCTTAAGGAAAATTAAGTTTAGTAAGTATATTACTCCGATATAGGTTAGCTATAAACTAGTTATACGCGCTAAGGATTATTTATATAGTTAAAATTACTAAAAAAAATAATAAGATAATAACGGCCCGCTTATACTAGTAAAAGTAACCCCCCCCTCTTTTATATACTTTTAAGCCTTAAGTTATTAATTTATAAAAACCGACTTCCTAATTAGAAAAGCTTCCCGATTAGGAAAGCTTAAAAAAGGGGTATATACCTAAGTATATACCGTACGTAGAGGAGGTACGTAGCTATATATCTAAGGGTTAAGTAATATATACTTAGAGGCCGGGGAGGTATATACTAGTACGTATAAGTAATATATACCGCCGCTACTATTATCTTTTCCTTATCTTATCTATCTTTCCTTATCTTTCCTTACGTTATATAGTATTATTATAACTAACGGTTACTTTCTTTATATACGCAGAGCGCCTAGCCCGGCCCCGAGCCGGACGCGGTCTTACTATATAGCGGGGGGTTTTACCTCTTTTAGGAGGGTTTTTCCTACTTAACTTACTGCCGAGGTTCTAGCAGCTATTTTTATAGCCTCTAAAGTACTATAATAATAATATAACTTACTTATAAGTCTTATAAGAGTTAAAATTACTCTTAAAAAGGTAAAATTCACCTTTTAAATCGAATTCTATAATTAATTTTAAAGGACTTATAAGCTTTAAAAGCTTTTTTATATTCTTAAATATATTCTAATTATTATAATAATACGTATTAGCTATTAGGCTTAGATTATATAGTTACTTATATTTTCTTTTAAATACTTTTTATATTTTATAAGCTTCTTAGTTAATATTATCCTCTTCTATTAATAGTTTAAATTTCTTATTATAAATAATATATTAATCTTTCCTAATAAGGCCTAAGGTATTATAATTAATAGCCGGATAAGAAGAAATAATATTAACCGTCTTACTATTCGTAAAAGAGGCTTTTCCTATTCCCTTTCCTTTTCCTTACTTTTTAAAGTAGTTTTTTATAATATAACTTTCTTTCTTATAAAAAAAGCAGATAATAGGCTTCGAGGATATTATATCTAGATTAATAAGGTCTCCTTAATTAGTAAAGTTTTTCTTATATTTTTTATTATTTTTATTAATATAAGAAGGGGTATTTTTACTTTCTTATATTTATTACTTTCTTTTAAATAATTAGTTATTAATTTTAATAGTAAAAGTTATATAAGTAGATAGTTTATTAAGCTTATCTAACTTGTATAATTTATTTTTAACTTCGTCTTTTAGTTCTTTATAAAAAATAGCTATAAGGGCTTTATCTTCCTAGTCTAACTTATTAATTATTTATCTAAATTTAGTAGCGTAGCTAGAAGTAGCCCCTTTTACTATAAGGTCCTTAATTTATATTTTACGGTTCTAGCTTTATCTTACTAGCTAAAAACTTCTAGTAGTTTTTCTTTAAATCGATTAAAGCTAGTAAAAATAAGCTTTATTTCTTCTTCTTAATTATTAGTAAGTTCTAAATAATTCCTTAGTATAAGTTTAAACTAGTCTAAAGCTATACTTTCTAAGTAAGTAAAAATATAAATTACCTTTATAAGTTTATTAAAAAAGGCGGAAAAATAAAGCTTAAAATAAGCTTAAATATTAGTTAAAAACGCTTATAAATCTTTATCTTTCCTATTATAATATTTAAGTTTTAAGACCTTACTAATATCTATTACTAGTATTTTATTTCTATAAAGATATATATATTTAAAAAAGCAGTGTTTTTATTATTTTCTAATTTTCTAAGAAAGGAATCGTTTAGTATACTCTTTTCTTATTCTTTATTCTTATAAGGTAGTTATAGTAGTAAAGAAGCTTTTAATATATTACGGATTATACTTATAATTATCTAATCTTACCTATATAGGTTTTAATCTAAGCTTCTAAAGATAAGAAGATAAGGGGTAATAAAAAAGTAAGAGGCTTTACTTATTATAGCTAGGTAATAAGTATCTAAAATAAGAAATTTATAAAATATAAATAAGTAAGAATTTCCTAAATAAGAATATCTTATAAGGTAAGGGAAGGTTATAAAGAGTAACCTTTTAAGGTATAAATTATTTAAATTAAAAGCTTAGAGAAGAAGGAAAGGAAAGACCTTTTAAGGGAAGGAAGCCTTCCTTTTATAATTTTCCCTTTATAAGAAACTATCTAATTATATAAGCTAGCTAGAATTTTATAAAATATAATAAAAACTTTATATTATAAATATACTAGCAAATAAAATAGCTTTATTTTATTTTATTTACTTTTATTATATTCCTTTTACTTTAAAATTGAATTCTTACTTTAAAATTAACTTTTAATTTTAAATCTATATAATTTTTAGCGAATAAAATAGCTTTATTCTATTCTATTATATTTTATTAGCAAGATAATATTATAGAATTAACTTTTTAATATATTCTACTAACTCCGCGCTTATAGTAACGCGGATATAGACTTCTTATTCTTATATTATAAGCAGACTCCGCTCCCTTTATTACCTTATAATAATAGCTAGCCGCGCCCGGAGTAACTTTAGGGGGGAGGGCGACGCTATATAAGTTAATTATAACCGCGAAAATTTTTTACCTAAAATATAGCTTTACTCTAAATTATAGTAATCTTAAACCTAAGGGTTTATTATACTTATTACCTTATTAAAAGCTAAGGTAAATATTAATAAGATTATTTTAAGAGATATTTTTATTTTTATATAAGTAATTATTAAATAAATAGCGGAGTTTAAAAAAGTCTAGGGAGATACCCCCCTTACTTTAATTTTATTAGTTAGTAATATCTTTTTAACTATTATAGCTATAGTTTCCTTTTTTTTCTATAGCTTTAGGAGGAGTAAAACTCCTTTAATATAAGCTATAGTTATAGCTAAAGCGCTAAAAAAGATTATTAAAAAGTAAATTCCTAAGTAATATAAGCGATAGCTTATAATTTATTCTTATTTTATAGCTATTTTACTTTAAGTTTAAGGCCTTAAGGTAATTATAATAAATATTAACTATAAACTTTATAAGTAAGGCTAAGCTTTTATAATAAAGAAACTACTTAGCCGCGATATTATAGTAATATTCTAAAATATTATTTATAAGCTCCGGTCCGATCTAAAATAACTTTATATTATTTTTAAAGAAAAGGTACGCTTAACTAGTAAAAGTTATACTCTTATAATAAAAAAGGTGCTAGCGTAAGCCTTATAATAAGGCGGTAAGGAAGCCTTTTATAAAGAAATTAAATTATTAAATCAGGTCTTAGTAATATAATTATATATAAAAAGATATTATTTTAAAACTTAGCGAAGCTTTTTAATAATTATTATTAATAGCGTAGTAGATATAAATTAGATTTATAATAAAGATATAATAATATAAATAAAGATTTTTAATACTAAACTATATTTATTAAAAGTTTAACTTTAATAATATTTTAAATATTATTAATTTAAATATATTACTAAATATTATATAATAAAGCTATAATATAATAAATATTTTACCGCTTTATATATAAAAAGTAAGTTCGCTTACCTTATAGCTTATAGGAAAAGATTATACTATTACTTTTTTTATTAAAGGTTTTACTTTAAGTAAAGTTAACTTTACCCTAAGATAAGAGTAATATAGGACTAGGCGAAGGATATATATATTACTTAACTTTAGAGGTTTATAAACTAGAACTTTATATATATTACCTTTTCTCCTCCTCTTTTAGCGCTAACTAGAAATTAATAATAGCTAGGGCGGAAATACTAGAGAGTAAATATAATAATACCTCCTCCTTTAACTTTAACTTTATACTTATTTATAACTTTATTATAATAATCTAGCTATTTTTTAAAATTAGCTATTATAAGGTTTATTATAAGATAGTAAAACCTTTATATATTCCTAAGCTACGCTAATAAGGCCTTAATAAATTAGATTATTAAGGCCGCCTTAATTAAATATAAGGATCTAGTTTATAATAATAATAATAGCTAGGAGGATAAGTAAGCTATATAAACTTTATATTAGACCTAGTTTATATATACTCTTATTACCGCGGAGTCTACTTTAAGGGAAATATAAGCTTTTAAATTACTAATTAATACCTAACTTATTAAATATATAGAATACTAAGTATAGGCGGGGTTTAACTTAAAGCTAAGGTAACGCTTAATAGGAGGGTTTTACTTTAGGTTTTTTAATTTTTCCCTTTTTTAGAATATATATAAGATAGTTCTAAGCTATATAAAGTATATTAATATATAATTTATTATTATTATTATATTTTATTAGCTTCTAAGTTAATAATAAATTATAATAAATAATTTTTTATTTTTAATAATTAATATTTCTTTCTATTTTTAACTATCTTTACTTATTCCTCTTATTTTAAAAATTCTATCTATTCTTCTTATTAATTCTTATCTTATTTTATTATCTAAAGTTTAATTTTTTAAAGTTTAGCTATAATTTAAATATTAAATATTAATATTTTTTCTTTATTATATAACTTATATTATTAAGCGGCTTATATAATAAATATTACTTATATAATTAAATAATACTTTTATAATATCTAACTTTTTTATAACTTTAGATAATCGGGGTCCCTATTTATTCTTAACGTTATAATATTATGAGAATTTAGTGCTTTCTACCTCTTAGAGTCCGACTCCGCTAAGGGAATAGCCCTAAACGCGGGGTCGCAGGGCGGCCTACCTCCTAGTCCGCTATTAGTGCCGATAATACTCGATAGCAAAACCCGGGGGCTTAACTAATCCCGATAATATCCGCGTATAGGTAAAAGTTAATATAATATAGCTACTAACTCTAATAACCTATTTATTAATATTTTTCGGACCTTAATAAATCCTATCTTAAAATCTATATACGAAAAACTTACTAAGGTAATCTCTATATAAGATTTTCGCCCCGTATAAGGTATCCTTAATATAGCGTTTACTAAGCTTTAGTAGCGCTAATAAGTTTCTAAAAACCCGTTTAGCTTACTTATTATTATCTCCCGCGCTATTTAGAAATTAATCGAAGCTACTTTTTATAAGGTAATAAGTAAGGGGTTAGACTTTGCCCCCGGAGTTCTAACTTAGGCTAGCGTAGTTACGAGCTCCGCCCTAAACTCCGCCCCCCCCGCGGCGCCCCTTATACGCCCGGTTCCGGCGAGAATAAAGAGGAAGGTACTCGTATTAGTAAAAGATATCTTAATAATTAAGGAAGTTCCGGCGCTTATTTCCTAAAAAGTTATCTAAAAAGTTAATAAAGCTATAAGCTATTTTATAATAGTTATTATATATTAACTTTTTAGTAGAGACCTTATAATTATATTTTACTTAAAATATAAAAACCTTACTTTAAAAAATAAGTAAGTAGCCTAAGCTTTTAAAGCGGAAGCTAAGCGTATACGCCGAACTTATATTATTATCGCTAAGGGTATTCGGACCTTAGTAGCTAACTATAACTATAACGCGCTACTTAATAATATTAGGGAGGTAAATAAAGTTAATATAGTCCGGGTAAAGGTATTTTAACCTTAACGTATTTTTAATAAAGATACCCCGCGGACTTATTTTATTATAAGCTTAAGTAGCGTAAAAGATATAAATAAGCTTTATTTAAATAGAATAATTATAAATATAAAAATAATCTATTATAAACTTTATAAGGACTCCGCACGCCTTAAGTAATATTATAGATATTTCTAATTTAAATATATTATTAAGTACTACTAGGAGCCCTCTTAATATAAATACTATATAGCTACCTTATATAATAGCGAAGAAGAGAACTACTTTATATAAAAGGGAGAGAGACCCCGCTATTATATTTTATATAAGAGTATATATTTTATATAGTTAAAAGATTACCTAAAATCCCGGAAATAGTAAAACTACGCTAAGTCTAGCTTCCCTAATAAACCTCGCCTTTTCTAATTATTATAATCTACTTAACCTCCGGCCCTTACTTAGTAATAATTTTATAAAAATAGCGAAAGCTTTATTACTATCTCCCTAAAGAAGTAAGCGTATTACGGATTCCCTAAAAATACGCCTTAGCGCTTATCTTATAGTATACTACTTACCTAAGTCTTCTTAAAAAGCTCCTAACTTAGTAATACTTATAGTAGCTATAAGCCGCGTAATAAACTTTATAACTTATAACTAGCCTTATAATAATTCTAAGCAGAGTCCGTATTTATAAACTTTACGCTATTAAAATAATTATAGATAACTATTCTTAATACTTAATTCTTATAAAGATTATAACCTTATTATAAAATATATAGAAAATTAACCGCCTTATTTAGCTTACTTTATTTAGTAAGGAAAGTTACGATATTATCGCTATATAAGAATTCTAGCTTAATATATATAATCGCTTTTTACTTTTAAAACTCGCTTTTTACCGCCTTATTTAAAGCGAAGGTAAAGCTCTTTTTTATATATATAAATAATATAAAATCTATAATTAAAACCTTATAATAAGGCTTAACTTTACTAAAGTATTTTTTTATAATAAACTTTAAATATTTACGGTTTACTTCCCGCTACTTAGAATATATATTAAACCTCTCCTACGCTTATTACCCCCTCCTCCCTCTCTATACTCCGCCTTTAACTCCGCTCCGCTAGTTATCCTTAGCGATTTTAACGCCTATTATCCCTCCTAGGACCTTTATAATCGCACCTCCCCTTACTCCGCGGAGCTTCTTTCCGCTTTCTACTAACTCCGCCTCGAACTCCTTACCCCTCCTTACGAGATTACCTAAGAAGTATATAAGCGGAGGATTAATATTATTAACTTAATTTAAAATATATTTAACTATTTCTTTATATATCTTAGCCTAGACCTTAATCTTCTTAGCTTCGATTATATCCCCTAATCTGCGTTTTTTATAACCTCTCCCTTTTTAAACTTTATATTAATATTATATTAGAAATATTTTAACTTTAATATTTTATAAGTAAAAATAAAAAACTAACTTTTATTTTTTACTATTTAAGCGGAGTTTATAGCGGATATTAAGAAATTAGTAATATAGCTATATAAGTAACTAAATATTATAGCTAGCTTAATAGTTTCGAAATTACCTTAATAATATAATTCTTACTTATACTTATAGTAAATTTTAAAAATTACCTTTATAATCTTAAACGCGAAGCGTGCTAAGCGGTATTAGTAAGCGTAGCTAAACTTTAATTACTAATAAGCGTATTAAAACGCTATAATATAATAGAAATTATTTATTAAAAAAGCGAAGAAAGATAATTAGAGATAATTTCTCGCCTCTACGAGCGGTAACCTTAATATTATATAATTTATAGCTTAGTAAGTAAAACTTTATAGCTAAGCTTCTTCGAAGCTTATATATACTCCTCCTTTTTAATAAGATATAAACTTTACTTTCTAATTATCTTTCTCCGAAAAGTTAGAGCTCTTAGCTTATAAGTTTTTTCCCTATTCCCCGGAGAATACCCTATACCTCCCTATCCCCGACCCCTTCCCCTTAATAAATATTCTCTCCTAAGTTACTAAAAATAAAGTCCGCTCCGCCCTCTCCGGTATTATATTATAAAAGTCTACTAAGCTTAATAATATCCCTATTAGCTTCCTAAAAAGTTATAGTTAACCCCTTATAGTAATTTTAATAAAGCTCCTCTAAAAATATATTATTTATAGATATTTCCTTACTTAATATTAGATTTCTAATATTACGGTTTTCCGGAAAATAAGTAAAAGCCCGGAGGTTTATTAAACTTTAAGCGGCTATTATCTTATCTCCCTCCTTAATACTATAAGTAAGATTTTTAAAACTATAATTACGAAGAAGATATCTTATATAGTAAAGTCCGCGGGAGTTTTATTATAAGGTTAGATAAGTAACTATCCTAACTAGTTTACTAATAGCGCCTTACTCCTCTTAACGAAGTCCGTCTATATCGCTTAAAGCCTCTAAAGCTCCGCTTCCCTCTTAATATTAAATATAATAAGCGCTTTTAACTATATTTTATATTTTAAGCTAATAGAAATCCTTAACTTTCTTAGCTTCCTTAGATAGATTATAGCTTTCCTTTACTTTTACCTTTCTAACTATACCTCCCGCCTAAAAGTTAACGGTAAACTATTAAACTTTTTCCTTATTTTTACTAAAATCCCTTAAAGCTCCCCGCTCTTTTTAGTACTATTTATCTTATATATCTTATCTTTTTATAAATACTTAGAATAGGTAATTAGTATACTCGCTATTAAATTTATAGATAATATTAATATTTTTAATATTAGGCGTACTTTCGCTTAAGTCCGCTACTAGCTTAAATAAGCTTAAGGTATTTACTAAGATTAGGTAGTAAAGTACGAAATAACCTTCTAGCTACTTAAAAGTAAGCTTCTTTATTTTACGAAAGCTTACTTTACTAATATAACTCCGCTAATCCTTAATAAGATTACTATTTAACTTATATAAGAGGTACGTATACTTAGGGTTTAGATTTATTATAAGCTTTAATAAAAACCTTACCTCCGCTATTTTATAAAAAAGCTTAATTACTAATAGCTAGCCTTAACTAAACTTATATTATTTACTTAGGGCTTTTTACTCCTCTAAGCGAGGGAAGTTTATATTAAGGTTATTAGGTTCGCTATCGCTTTTAGCGCTATAGTTTACTCCGCTTTAACTCCGCTAAGCGGTAAACTTAAAAGCCCCGTCCTCTAATAGCTAGCTATAACCTAATCTAAATACCTCTATATTATCTCCGGGGTATACTAAGCTACCCCTTTTTACTATATTAAATCTAAGTCCTTTATCCCCCTTATTAATATTTACTTATTTTACCGCGCTACTTATAGCTATTAACTCCTTTATATTAAAAAACTTATAGCTTATATCCGCTCCGCCTTAGAGAGAATCTTTATATACCTCCGCTAATAATATAGAGGTTAGCCCCGCTTTACTTACGTCCCCCTCGAATCCCTCTAATCTTTCTTTACTACTTAAGTACGGATTTCGGATATCTTCTCCTAATCCCTTAAAACTTTAAAAGCCCGCTTCTACGAAGAGTAGCAGCTTTACTAAAACTTTAAGAAAGGAAAGCTCTAAAAATATAGCTAGTTCTCTAGATACCTTACTAATAAACCGCCCCGATTAAAACTTAGTAACGCTTTATAAATTTATTAGGGTTTTCCGAAATTCCTTAATAGCGCCCTAACTTAGCTTCGTAATAGTAAAATTAACCTTAATAAGTTCCTTTATACTTATAATATTCCTATAATCTTAACCTTTTACTACCCTTATAATAGCGGAGAAGATAAGATAGTAGCTTACCTCGCTTTATAATATAAGCTTACCGCTTATAAAAAAACACTTTTATTTATATTTCCTATAAGTTTAATTTAAGATTATAAGGACTTTAATAAGGCTTTTAATTATAAAGCTATTATAAGCCCTTTTACTTTATAGTTTATCCGCTTATAATACCTCCGCTAGTTTAACCTTTTTTTATTATTTTATAATATTTAAGTATATTAAAATACTTAAGCGCTAAGTTTAAGCGCGGGGGATAGTTTTTAGTATTTTTACCGTATAATTATTACTATTTATTTACCTTATACCCCGCTTTTACCTCCGCCCCCCGCTTTACTTAGCCCCGCTTAGCTTACTTAGCCCTTTTACCCCTTTTCCTACCTTACCCTTTACCTTATCTTCTATGCTTAATAATACCTCTAATACTTATAAGCTTATCTTTTAAGCTATTATTATTACTCTCTACTACGCGCTTTAACGCTACTAATACGGACTTTATAAAAGAAAGCTTTAGTATTTAAATAAAATCTAGCTTAGGCTCCGGCTTTATTACTCCCCTGCCTTTCTCCTTTATACCTTTTACTATTTCCGCTCCGCTTACCTCCTCCTCCGCTCCGCCCGCCCCTTTAACTTTATCCGCCCCCTCCTTATTACCTCTAACTATTACCTAATCTAACCCGCTCCCTAATATTAATACGATAATAATTAGCGTTTAGGCCGCCGCCCTATCCTCTTTTACCTCTAACTCCTCTTTTAATACTAGCTCCCGCTCCGCTTTTAAGCGATTTAAGTTAAAAATACGCTAAAGCTTAAAAATATTCTTCGGAATATATCTAAATTAGTTAACTCCGATATAATCCGCTATTATTTAATTAAAGTTACTCTAAACTTAATTAATATTATACGCTATATTATATATAAAAGATTAAAAGTTTTATACCTCCGCTTATATTTTTAACTAAAACTTTTATAAGAACTTTATAATATAGTTTTCTTAAGCGGTAATAATAGTAATAATAGTAATTATTATTATTATAAGCACCGCCTCCCCCGCTTTTATTATAAACTTTATTATTATTATTATAACTATTATTAACTAAGCTAGCGCCTCCGCTACTATACTCTCCGCTACCGCCTCCGCTTCCTTCTCCGCGTCTGCTATTACCGCCTACTTCGCTTATAGTCTAATTACTATATCTATTACCGCCGCTATTATTATTATCGCTCCGCCCCCCTCTCCGCCTCCCGTTTTACTTATATTAATAATTATCTATCCGCTTAATATTCTAAAATAAGCTAGTATTAATATATAAGACTTTTAGGAAGAAATATTAATAGTTATTATAGTAGGAGTAATATTAGGGGCGGCCGCTAAAGTAGCTAACCCCGCTAAGGCGCTTACTTATACTATTATTATTATTATATTAAGTTAAAGCTTCGATTTTCTATTTCGCTTTTATATATCGTATAAGTTAACTTAAATTCTCTTTTATTATTTATTATTAGCTATATTTAAAACTCCGCTCTACTCCGCTTTACTTTACTTTATATTTACTAATAAGCTACTTAGCTATCCTCCTCCGCTAATATACCGCGCCGCTTCTATTATAATAATATATAACTCCTTCGAATATATTTATAATTTAATTAGCACTTTAAGCTCTAACTTTAGCTTAACCTCCGGTATTACTTACTTTTTAATACTTATACTAAGCTTTAGTATAATTATAATAATTAGCTAATTATAAGCTTATATACTTTATTAGTTTTATATATAGCTAGCGCTATATAACGTTACTTACCTTATTACTTTTAATATAAAACTTTATAGTTAGCTAATTAAGCTATATATATAATATAAGAAAAATTATAAGGCTTACTATAAATAATCTTAAGTATATTTATTATTATTACTTTATTAGTATAGCTATATAACCTTTTTATTTTCTCTTTATTATAAAAGTTAAAGGGAAAAGTTAAGGGAGGGGGTTAGAAATATACCTTTTTCTAAAAATAATAAAAAAAAGAAAAAAAAGAAAGGAAAAAGGAGGTAGAAAAGAAAAAAATATAGCCCCCCCCCCTCTAATTACTAATATATAATAAAGCGGCTACCCCGCTACTTTACCTTACCCCTTTTCGGACTTTCTTTCCTTTACCCCGCCCCGCACCGCCTTACCTCGCACCGCTCCGCACCGCCCCGTATTACCCCGCGCTACGCCGCCCCGTATTACCCCGCGCTACGCCGCTACGCTATACCGCCCCGCTCTTTCCGCCTTATATTTTGCGGACTTTCCTTTCTCCGCCCTCCCCTCCTTACCTTATTTTCTTATATTATCTAAGACTACCCCTAGGTAATAGGCTCGTTATATTATACCGCTGCTAACTACCGCTATACTTTTATATAAGCGTATAGTAAGCTTTTCCTTTATAATTAAGGGGTTTTACTTTATTTTAAGGGATTTTTCTTACTTAATATATTATAGAAGCTTTAGATATTATAAAGGCTCTTAGTATATAAATAATAATAATAATAATAAATAATACTTTTAACTAATATTTATATTTTAAATTATTATAAAATCCTTATATTTAATTAAAATAGCTTTAATAGTTTAATTAATTAAGGCCTTATTAGTATAGCTTAAAAATATATAAAAGTTTTATTATTTTATAATAAACCTTATAATAGCTAATTTTAAAAAATAGCTAAATTATTATAGTAAAGCTATAAATAAGTATAAAGTTAAAGTTAGAAAAGGAGGTATTATTATATTCCCTTTTTAGCGTTTTTACTTTAGCTATTATTAGTTTCTAGTCGGCGCTAAAAGGGGAGAAGGGGCGGTATATATAAAGTTCTAGTTTATAAATCTTTAAAGTTAAGTAGCGTACGCGTTTTTCGCTTAGTTTTATATTATTTTTATTTAAAATAAAGTTAACTTTACTTAAAGTAAGATTTTTAATAAAAAAAGTAATAATATAATCTTTTTTTATTAGCTATAAAGTAAGTAAACTTACTTTTTATATATAAAGTAATAAAATATAAATAATATTATAGCTTTATTATATAATATTTTATAATATATTTAAGTTAATAATATTTAAAATATTACTAAAGTTAAACTTTTAGCGTATATAATTTAGCGTTAAAAATCTTTACTTATATTATTATACTTTTATTATAAATTTAGTTTATATTCGCTATATTATCGATAATAACTATTAAGGAACTTTACTAAGTTTTAAAATAATATTTTTTATATATAATTATATTATTAAAACCTTATTTCTTATAAGCTATTAAATAAGTAAACTTACTTTTTATATATAAAGTAATAAAGTATTTATTATATTATAGCTTTATTATATAATATTTATTAATATATTTAAGTTAGTAATATTTAAAATATTACTAAAGTTAGATTTTTAATATATATAATTTTATATTAAAAATCTTTATTTATATTATTATACTTTTATTATAAATTAAGCTTATATTCGCTATATTATTAATAATAATTATTAAAAAGCTTTGCTAAATCCTTAAATAATATTTTTTATATATAATTATATTATTAAAACTTTATTTAAAAATTTAGTCTTTTTTTAAAAAGCTTCTTTATTACTTTATTATAAAGCTTATATTAGTACTTTTTTATAATAAAAATATTACCTCTGCTAGTTAAATATACTTTTTTTTTAAAAGTAATATAAAGCTACTTTAGATTAAACTAAAGCTTATAAATAATATTTTAAAATATTATTATAATATTATAGCTAAGTAATTTCCTTATTATAAAAGCTTAGCTTTACTTATAAAGTTTATAATTAATACTTATTATAATTATTTTAAAGCTTTAAACTTAAAAAATAGTAATAAAGTTAAAGTAAATTATAAGCTATTACTTATATTATTTAGAAACCTATTTTTAAATAGTTTTCCTTAGCGCTCTAGCTATAATTATAGCTTATATTAAAGAAGTTCCGCTTCCTTTAAAGCTATAAAAAAGAGAGGAAACCGCGGCTATAATAGCTAAGAGAATATTATTAACTAATAAAGTTAAAGTAAAAGGGGCGCCTCCTTAGACCCTTTTAAACTCTGCTATTTATTTAATAATTATATATATAAAAATAAAAGCGTTTTTTAAAATAATTTTATTAATATTTATCTTAGCTTTTAATAAGGTAATAACTTAATAAGTATAATAAACCCTTAAGTTTAAAACTATTATAATTTAAAGTAAAGCTATATACTAAGTAAAAAAGTTTTATATTTATATATAATTAATTTATATAGCGTTGCCCTCCCTTTTAAAGTTATTTTAAGCGTAGCTTACTATTATTATAAGGTAACGGAGGGAGCGGAGTCTACTTATAATATAAGAATAAAAAGTTTATATCCGTATTACTATAAGCGCGGAATCTATAAAATATATAAAAGTTTAGTAATATATTTAAATTTTTCTTTTTAAAGGAATAAGATTTCTTATTTTATATATATATAGCTAGCTAAGCTTAGCTTTATAATTATAATTAAGTTATTATTATTTTTTAATTTTATAAAAGTTATAAATATTAGTAAGGTTATTTTTTTCTATTATATATAATAAAGGTTTTATTATATTTAGTAAATAAGTTACTTTTTTAAATTATTTTTATTTATAGTTTTAGCTAGCTTTTTTCCTTTAAATATTATATAAAGTCTTTTTTCTTTTATAAATATTCTAAGATTTAATATCTATACTTATTTTAATAAAAAAAGCGGTTTTAATATTTAGCGTTTACTAAAATAGCTAGATTTAGATTTTTAGTAAAAAGGGGCTTCTCTAATAATAAGATTAAGGGCGAGTATTTAATAAGGGCGGGTAAGTAATCTAGCTAAATTAGTTTTTAAGCTATATAATTTAATAATAAATTTTTCTTAGCTACTTAAGATAAGCTAATAAAAAAATTCTAAATATAGTTAATTACTTAATAAATTTCTTAAGGAAAATATTATTTTCTAATTATTAAAATAATAATTAGGTATTTATAAACTAATTTAGCTTAATAGCTTTAGAAATTAATAAAGAAGATATATATATTATATTACTTTAATAACTTTAAAAAGTATTTAAATATATATTATTTAATAGAAAGGAAAAAGTAAAAGGCTTAGAGGAAAACCTTTTACTTAATATTATAAACTAGCTAGTAAGCAAAATTTATTATATTAGAAAGCTTAATTATTATAAGAAGTATTTAAAGCTACGCTAGTCTTAAGCGAGAGGTAATTATATTTCTTATTATATATCTTATCGAAGTCTTAAATAATTCTAATATATATATTAATAAATATTATAATAAAAATAACTAAGTTACTTACTTTATAATTATACTTTATTACTAGATTATTATTATTATTAAAAAGGATTTATACTTTTAATAACTTATATTATCTAACTATACCTTTACCTTATACCTTACTTAAGCCTCGGCTAGGCACTACTCTTACTAAGGGAAGGGAAGGGACTCGGCAGGGTTACTATACTTGCTAAGGTTATGCCGGGGTTAGACCGTACCCTGGCTATATAGTTAGGGTAAAAAATACCCGTGCCCTCCGCTAGATTTAAACTAACTACCTCGCTTATAAGAGACTAATATCTCTAAGCGCTTAACTATTAGGCTAAGAGGGTAATAAAGAAATAAAAGGGATAAAATAAATAAGGCTAAGCTTAATATTTAAGCGCTTTATTATTTATTTTATAAAATAATAATTAATTAAAAAGCGGGCGTTTATTTTAATATTATATAAAGTAAAAATATAAAAGATAATATTATTAACTTAAACTTATATTAATATTATTTCTTTATACTTTTTTATATCTATTATATATTATATATATAAAGGATAACTTAGATATAAGAAAGTCCCTAATAAAATATATATTAATACCTAAGTTATACTTTATATAACTTAAATAATAAAAGATATCTTAGGAAGAAAAAAAGAGGTATAAGGGTAAAATATTATATAGCTATATAGCTGCTCTTCTTTATATAAAGTAAGAATAGTATTTATCTCTTATTATTACCTATTATAGCCGGGCTATATTAAGTAAATAATAATATTAATATTATAAATAAAGATTCTAAGCTAAGGAGAAAGGAAAGAAAAAGAGGAAAAACTCTTATAAGCGAAATCTTAGTAAAATATATAAGAGCATATACTAGTAAGAATAGGAGAGGGTATAGTAAAATCCTAATAAGGAAATAATTATATTTCTTAGTAATTTCCCCTAAAGTCCTTTTTAGGTAATTTTATAATAAGGTTTTTATAAGTTATATAATTATAATTTAAAATCCTTAAAAATTACTATAAAATATTTAAAGGAAATCCTTATAAGTACTAGCGCGTAATATAGCATATAATACTACTTATAGCCCCGTTTCTTAATAATTATAAAAGGTCTTAATTATTATATATTAAAGCGCGTTATAAGTATAGTTATAAAGAAACCCTTATAGCTAAGGAATACCTTATTACTAACTATAAAGTTTATTAAGCGACGCTTTTTATTAGCTTACGTTTCTTACTTATTATAAGCCTTCTCGGTAGCGGCTTAAGCTTACTATTATACTTCCTACGCTAAGGCGATAAGTTCGCAGGCTATTTACTAAGGCCCGAGGCGTTTAAAGAGTCCTAAAAGCTAGGGACTAAGAGGGGGTTTTATATATCCTTTCTAAAAGCGATTATAAGTAGCGTTATACTAATTAACACGTGCTAAGAGGAGTTATACGTAAAGTCTAGCGCGGGAAAGAAAATACTTTAATTATCCTAATATTTACTTATATAAAACTATAGCTTTTAGTTTAAGTATTAATTAGTTACTTTTATACTTTTTTATATTTAAAAGTAAAGAGCGTTATTATAATAATACTTAATATTATTTAATTAATTAATTTTATTAAAAATTCCTAAGATAAATAAGCTAATATTATTAGTACTTTATATATCTAATATATTAAAAAAATAATAAAAGTATTAGAAATAATATCTTATAAGTATTTTAATTATATTATTCTTATTACTTAGTAATATAATAATAATCTAGCTTAGCTTATAAATAAAAGTTTAAATATAATTATATTTAAAATAGTTTTCTAATATTATTTTCCTATTATAAGTAATATACTTATATATAAAAATTAAAATAAGTAAAAAATATAATAAACTTAAAATCTTATTTTATAATATTTTATTCTTTTAATATTAATAATAATAAATAACTTAAAACTTTTATATATTTTATAAATCCCGCGCTTATAGTAATATAGATATAAACTACTTATTCTTATATTATAAATAAACTCCGCTCTTTCCGTTACCCCGTAATAATAGCTTTAAGCCGCGCTTAGAGTAACTCTAAGGGGGAAAATAACGCTATATAAGTTAATCGTAACCGCGAAAATTTTTTACTTAGAATATAGCTTTACTCCGAATTATAATAAACTTAGACTTAAGGGTTTATTATATTTTTTACCTTATTAAAAGCTAAGGCGAGTATTAGTAAGATTATTTCGGGGAACGCTTTAGTCTCTATATAGGTAATTATTAAATAAGTAGCGGAGTCTAAAAGGGTCCGGGGAGGCGCCCCCCTTACTCTAACTCTATTAATTAATAGTATTTCCTTAGCTATTACGGCCGCGGTTTCCTCTTTTTTCTATAGCTCCGGGGAAAGCGGAATTTCTTTAATATAAGCTATAGTTATAGCTAAAGCGCTAAAGAAAACTATTAAAAAATAAGTTTCTAAGCGATATAAGCGTTAGCTTATAATTCGCTTTAATTTTATTATTATTTTATTTTAAATTTAAGGCTTTAAGGTAATTATAATAAATATTAATTACGGATTTTATAAATAAAGCTAAGCTTTTATAATAAGGAAATTACTTAGCGGTAATATTATAATAATATTCTAAGATATTATTTATAAGCTTTAGTTTAATTTAAGGTAGCTTTATATTATTTTTAAAGAAAAGGTATACTTAATTAGTAGAGGTTATACTTTTATCGTAAAAAAGGTATTAATATAAGCTTTATAGTAAAGCGGTAAGGAAGCTTTTTAGAAAGAGATTAAGTTATTAAATAAAATTTTAATAATATAACTATATATAAAAAGATATTATTTAAGAACTTAGCGGAGTTTCCTTATAATTACTATTAATAATATAATAAATATAAATTAGATTTATAATAAAGGTATAATAATATAAGTAGAGATTTTTAACGCGGAATTTTATAAGCTAAAAGTCTAATTTTAGTAATACTTTAAGTATTATTAGCTTAAATATATCGCTAAATATTATATAGCGAAGCTATAATATAGCTAGTACTTCGCCTTTTTATATATAAAAGGTAAGTTAGCTTACTTTATAATATATAGAAAAAACTATATTATTACCCTCTCTATTAGGGGATTTACCTTAAGTAAAGTTAACTTTATTTTAAAATAAAAGCGGCGTAGGACTAGGCGAAGGATATTTATATTTCCTAACCTTAAAAATTTATAAATTAGAACTTTATATATACCGCCCCTCCTCCCCCTCTAGCGCTAACTAGAATCTAATAATAGCTAAGGCGAAAACGCTAAAAAGCGAATATAGTAACTCCGCTTTTAACCCCCTCTCTAAACTTATCTATAGCTTTACTATAATAATTAAGCTACTTTTCGAAACTAGCTATTATATAATTTATTATAAGCTAGTAAAACCTTTATATATTTTTTAATTATATTAATAAAGCCTTAATCGAATAGATTATTTAGAATATTATAATTAAGCGCGGAGATTTAGTTTATAATAATAATAACGCTTAGGAAAATAAGTAGCTATATAGACTCCGTATTAAACCCGGACTACGCGTACTCTTACTACCGCAGACTCCGCTTCGGAGGAAATATTAGCTTCCTAATTACTTATTATTATTAGACCTATCTAAGGTATAGAGTGCTAGGTGCGGACCTAGTCCGGCCCTAAGCTAAGGTAACGCTTAAGGGGAGGGTTTTACTCTAAGTTCTCTAGTTTTTCCTATTCCTAAAATATATATAAGATAGTTCTAAGCTATATTAGGTATACTAGCGTATAAATATTATTATTATTATTATTATTAATATTAATAATAAATATAAGTATATTAGTAAATATTTTATTTTATTTTAAGCTAATAATAGCTTTATTAAAATATTTAAATAGTTTAATTTTATTTATTATAAGTAAAAATAGCTAGCTTATATATATTTTAGATTAAGGTAATATAAAAAAAGAATTACTTTTAGCTATCTTACTTAAGTATTATAAAGAGATTATTATAAAATTAGAAATTTTAGTTTATATTTTTTTCTTAGATTAATTATATTAACTTTACTTTTAATAAAATAAAGTTTTCTATAAAGCAGACTAAGGTAATTATAAGAGTTAGGGTCTAAGCTTTAAATTTTAAGCTTTCCGGGAAAATTATTATAAGCGTCCTTTTTTTCTTTTTATAAGCTTTTATAATTAGAAGCTTAGCTATCTTATATAAAAGGGTATTAGCAGCTATATTTAGCTAGCTAAGTTAGTATAAAAAATAAATATTAAACTAAGTAAGGAAATTAAATTATTAAACTTAATAAATAGAGAATAATCTTTTTATTATAAAATAAACTAAGGCTTTATAATTTATAATTATATTAAATTTCTAATTAAGTAGTTTTAAGTAAAAATACTAAAAGCTTTATATAATAATAAAGAGTTTATAATCTTAAATTAGATATATATATTTAGCTAAGTTTATTATTTAAAGAAAAAGCTTATAAGCTTTTATATTTAGTTATCTTATTATTATTAAAATATACTAATAATAGCGTTTTAAAAGGCGTTAGTTTTAAGTTAAGTTAGGAGTTTTAAATAAAAGAAAGTAAGTACCGGAGCTTATATAGCTAATTCCTTTATTTTATTAAAAGCTTCCTTTTACTCTAGTTTAAGCTTAAAAATAATATTTTTCTTTAAAAAATAATTTAAAAGCTTAATAGTAATATTAATATAATAATAAAAGAATTAGATAAAGTTATAAAATTTTATAAATAAATAAATAACTTTATAATCTTAAAAATTTTTAAACTTTTAGTTTTAGATTATTTATAGTTTATATTTATTCCTTAGCTTATATATAATATCACTTTAAAGTAATCGATTTTTATAATATTAAGTTTTATTTTTTAAATATCCCTTTATAAATTCGCTTAATATAAGCACTATATTATTTTTTAAGATTCTTTCTAATATTCCTTTTCTTTACTATTTAAATAAATTAATTTATTATTAATATATATATTTATATAATAGTTAAAAAGATTATAAAATTAAATATTAATAAAGTTTTAAAATTAAGTAAACTTTATCTTAAGGCTAAATAAGAGAATAAGCTAATAAAATATATAAAACTTTATATAAAAAGCTATAAAATACTTAAAGTTAAGGTTAAGATAAAAATAATAAAACGCTTAAATAATATTAATTTTTAAGAACTATTTCGCCTTATAATAGCTAAATATTATATTTTCTAAAAAGAGAGTAAGTAAGATCTAACTTTTTATATAATTATTTATTTATTAGTAATTAATATAAAAGCACTAAGCTATTATATATAGCTTTAATATAAAAAAAATAAAATAGCGTAAAGATTAATAGCTAGCTTAATAAACTTAATTTTAAGTAAATAGTTAATAATCTCCTTTTTTAAAAGTAAGTATTTATATAAGCTACGATTATAGCTAGAGCGCTAGAGAAAACTATTAAAAAGCAGGTTCCTAAGTAATATAAGTAATAGCTTACGATTCGTTTTAACTTTATAGCTACTCCGCTCTAAGTTTAAAGCCTTAAGGTAACTATAAAAAGTATTAACCGCGGACTCCGTAAGCAAAGCTAAGCCCTTATAGTAAGGAAACTACCTAGCAGTAATATTATAGTAATATTTTAGGATACTATTTATAAGCTCCGGTTTAATTTAAGGTAGCTTTATTTTACTTTTAAAGAAAAAGTATACTTAATTAGCGGAGATTATACTCTTATTATAAAAAAGGTACTAATATAAGCTTTATAATAAAATAGTAAAGAAGCTTTTTAAAAGAAAATTAAGTTATTAAATAAAGCCTTAATAATATAACTATATATAAAAAAATACTATTTTAAAATTTAGCGGAGTTCCCTAATAATTATTATTAATAGTATAGTAAATATAAACTAGATTTATAATAAAAATATAATTATATAAATAGAGATTTATAACGCTAAAATATATATATTAAAAGTTTAACCTTAATAATATTTTAAATATTATTAACTTAGATATATTATTAAATATTATATAATAAGGCTATAATATAATAAATATTTTACTACTTTATATATAAAAAGCGAGTTTATTTACCTTATAGCTTATAAGAAAAAATTATATTATTACTTTTAAGTTTTACCTTAAGTAAAGTTAACTTTACCTTAAAATAAGAGTAGTATAAAATTAAGCGAAGAATATATATATTACTTAACTTTAAAAGTTTATAAACTAAAGCTTTATATATACCGCCCCTCCTCCCCTTTTAGCGCTAACTAGAAATTAGTAATAGCTAGGGCGGAAACGCTAAAAAGCGAATATAGTAATACCCCCTCTTTTAACTTTAATTTTATACTTATTTATAGCTTTATTATAATAATCTAGCTATCTTTTAAAACTAACTATTATAAAGTTTATTATAAGATAATAAAACTTTTATATATACTTAAGCTATACTAATAAAGCCTTAATAAATTAAATTATTAAAGCTATTTTAATTAAATATAAAGATTTAGTTTATAGCGATAATAATAGCTAAAAGGATAAGTAAGCTATATAAACTTTATACCGAACTTAGTTTATAAGTACTTTTATTATTATAAAGTCTACTTTAAGAGAAATATTAGCTTCTAAATTACTAGTTAATACCTAACTTATTAAATATATAAAATACTAAGTATAGGCGGGGTTTAACTTAAAGCTAAGGTAACGCTTAAGGGGAGGGTTTTACTCTAAGTTCTCCGGTTTTTCCCCTTTTTAGAATATATATAAGATAGTTCTAAGCTATATAAAGTATATTAGCGTATAAATTATTATTATTATTTAAAGGTAAGTATTTTATAAGCGTTTTATAAAAAGGAGGTTTTATTAAGTTTAGGGGCTTTTTAAATTTTAAAGTAATATTATAACTAAGTTAAGGGCTAGTAAGAGTATAAGCTTTCTTTTTATTAAAAAACCTTTTAAAATATATAAAGGCTAAAGGAATTATATTATATATATAAGTAATATATTTAAGCTTTTTTTAAGGGAATAATATTTCCTATCTTATATATAAATAGCTAGCTAAGCTTAGCTTTATAATTATAAGTAGATTATTATTATTTTTTAATTTTATAAAAGTTATAAGTATTAATAAGGTTATTTTTTTATTATATATAATAAGGGTTTAACTATATTTAATAAATAAGTTACTTTTTTAAAATATTTTAATTTATATTCTTAGTATTTTAATTATCTTAAGTTAAGGTTTAAGTTAGCTTTTTTTCCTTTATAAGCTATATAAAGTTTTTTTTCTTTTATAAACGCTAAAAGATTTAATACTTATACTTATCTTAATAAAGAAAGCGGTTTTAGTATTTAGCGTTTATTTAAATAGCTAAATTTAAATTTCTAGTAAAAAGAAGCTTTCTTAATAATAAGATTAAAAGCGAGTACTTAGTAAAAGTAAGTAAGTTATTTAGCTAAACTAGTTTCTAAGCTATATAATTAAGTAATAATCTTTTTTAGCTATTTAAAATAAGCTAATATAGAGATCCTAAGTATAGTTAATTACTTAATAAATTTCTTAAGGAAAATATTATTTATTAATTATTAGGGTAATAAATAGGTATTTATAAACTAAGCTAGCTTAATAGCTTTAGAAATTAAAAACGGGAATATAATAAATAAAAATAAGCTTAGCGCCTAAGCGCTTTATTATTTATTTTATAAAATAATAGCTAACTAAGAGATAAGCGTTTATTTTAATATTATATAAAGTAAAAGTATAAAAAATAATATTATTAACTTAAACTTAATTATTAATAGTAAATAACTCTCTTATTTTTTATCTTATATATAATATTTTTAAGATTATTAAGAAGCCTTATAATAATCTTCTTTTTTTCCTAAATTAAAGTTATCTAATTAAATAAGATTAAGTAAGGGCGTTTAAACTTTATAAACTCTCCTTATCTTTTATTAGTTAAGGTAATCTTTAGCTATATAGCTTTTCTTTCTATAAGTAAAATAAATACTATTTTCCTAATAAACTTTTTTCTTATTTTAACTTAAAAGCTAGCTTTTTTAATATAAAGTAATAGTTATAGTTATAGTTTTCTTTTTTTATATTATTAAAATAATCTTATTACTTTAGTAACCTTTTTATATAGCTTTTTAATAAGTAAATTCTTTTTTTTAGTAAAATATAGCGTTTTTTATATATTTATAAAATTCCTTATATATTATATATAAGTATTTAGCTTTTATAAAAAAGCTTAAGTTAAAGTTTATAACTTTTATATATTTTATAAATTCCGCGCTTATAATAATATAAATATAAACTTCTTATTTTTATATTATAAATAGACTCCGCTCCTTTTATTATTTTATAATAATAATAAGCTATACTTAGAGTAACTCTAAAAGGAAAAGTAATATTATATAAGTTAATTATAAATATAAATTTTTTACTTAAAATATAGCTTTACTTTAAATTATAATAATCTTAAACTTAAAAGTTTATTATACTTTATTTTATTAAAAGCTAAGGTAAATATTTATAAGATTATTTTAAAAGATATTTTTATCTTTATATAAATAATTATCGAATAAGTAGCGGAGTTTAAAAAGGCTTAAGAAGGCGCCCCCTTTACTCCGATTTTATTAATTAATAATATCTTCCTAGCTATTATAGCTATAATTTCCTTTTTTTTATAATATTAAGGGGAGTAAAACTTTTTTAATATAAGCTATAATTATAGCTAAAGGGCTAAAAAAAATTATTAAAAAATAAGTATTTAAATAATATAAGTAATAGCTTATAATTTATTTTAATTTTATTATTACTTCGCTTTAAGTTTTATACTTTAAGGTAATTATAATAAATATTAATTATAGATTTTATAAGTAAGGCTAAGCTTTTATAATAAGGAAATTACTTAATAATAATATTATAATAATATTTTAGGATATTATTTAAAAGCTTTAATTTAATTTAAAATAGATTTATATTATTTTTAAAGAAAGAGTATATTTAATTAGAAAAGGTTATATCTTTATTTTTAAAAAGATATTAGTATAAGCTTTATAATAAAATAGTAAAAAAGCTTTTTAAAAAGAGATTAAAATTTTAAATAAAATCTTTATAATATAATTATATATAGAAAATATTATTTAAAAACTTAATAAAGCTTTTTAATAATTATTATTAATAATATAATAAATAAAAATTAAATTTATAATAAAAATATATTAATATAAGTAAAGATTTTTAATATTAAATTATATATATTAAAATTTTAACTTTTATAATACTTTAAATATTATTAATTTAAATATACTATAAAATATTAAATAATAAAGCTATAATATATAATAATAATAATAATAATAATAATAATAATAATAATAATAATAATAATAATAATAATAATAATAATAATAATAATAATAATAATAATAATAATAATAATAATAATAATAATAAT
>PDHQ01000005.1:0-17144 GCA_003339415.1 Ophiocordyceps camponoti-saundersi (nom. inval.)
GGGGGGGGGGGGGGGGGGGGGGGGGGGGGGGGGGGGGGGGGGGGGGGGGGGGGGGGGGGGGGGGGGGGGGGGGGGGGGGGGGGGGGGGGGGGGGGGGGGGGGGGGGGGGGGGGGGGGGGGGGGGGGATGAAGAGAGGGTTGTTGTAGTTGAGAGGAGTGAGAGATGGGAGAGAGAGATGAGATGAAAGAGAGAGAGAGATGAGATGAAAGAGAGAGAGAGAGAGAGAGGAAGATTGCTCGAGTCAGGGACTGGAGGAGGGACCCGTTGGCATAAGAAGGGAGATTTGACAGCGAGTTGGGTCTTGTTACATATGCTTTAAGAACTGACAAGGGGGGGGGGGGGGGGGTGAACGCCTCTTTTTTTTCCCTTCCGTTAAGCATAGCAGATCCACCATCCCTATCTACTAATGTACGTATGCATGATGAATGGGGGAGTTTATTTCTTGTGTACACATGCATGTATTTGCCTCACTCTTCAACCTCCCCAAGTGGCAGCAGCCTCTTACGAGGATGCCACGAGTTTTGGCGCGGAGGCTGAATCAATACATTCCATTCCATTGCGGGGGGGGGGGCAGACAGAGAGAGATTGGTAGTGGCGATTATTGTATTTCCGAGGACGGCGGGGCGGGGGGGTTTTGTCTCTTTTGTTTGAACCCTTGGGGACTTTGTCTGAAACCAGGTCGGGCTTTTAGGCTGGGTTCTAGATTGGGCGGTTTTTTTTTAGTCGTTGAGATGGATGGATGGGAGGACGGGTTGGGTTGTGAGGGTTGGATTGATGGGACGGGGCTCGGGGGGGTAAGATCTTGATTGATGGGTTTTTGTTACCTGCTTCGGGCCTTTGATATGGAGGGTTAGTGGTATGTATGGCGTTGGATGGGTTGGGGTCGGGACAGGTTGTGGTTTTGGGCGCATGATGGGATTGGGTATGTGTTGCGCTATGGGTTATGTGTTTTCAGCAGCTGCATTATTATAAACACATGATGGTACTAAACTATCACTACCAGTGATGGATATATACCGGAGTTATAGTATTATGAAATCCATGTTTGTGGTTGTTCTTTCAATTTTATACTTGCAGAGTTGAAGGAGGAAGTGGTGGTGGTGTATGTAAGTCAGATGGGACGGCATCTTTGGTAGGGGATAGACAGCTGGCCACGTTGACAGACATGGCTTTATTCATTACCCTGTTTCCCTTTCCTTCATGTATCCGTCTATACAGTTTATCTTACCTTGCCTGCAGCATCCGACAGCACACTGGAGTCTTCGTCCCTGGATGATGCGAAGGGGGTGGATATAAAGGCACAGTGCGGACTATAGCTTGAGATAGGAAGGGGATTAATATAAGGGTACAGTGCGGAATACCACTCCCTTGCTCTTTTCCCCCCCACCTTTCCCCCACCTTCCCCTCAAGGTCCAGGGTAGCTCTGACTACCTAGCTCCCCACCAACCTACCCTCCTAGTCCCCCCTCTCTAGAGGACAAGCTTCAACGTGAAAGGACATCACCATCACCAATCATCACCAACCAGGTTCCAAACCCTGACAGTGCCGCGACACACATGCCGCTGCCAACCGACGACGACGAAGGCTCATTCACACGCTCCCACCACTTGCCTCAGGATGCGGCGGTGACACTGTCGCCTCCTCGGCCGACGCTGCTGGGAGGCGCCCTCCACGAGCCCCTGATAAAGCAGCGGAACAGGAGCCGGCGTCGGAAACGGGCGTGGAAGAGGTTGATGTGGGTGAAGCAATCGTGTGCGTCTTTCCCCTCCCCCCTTTTTTCAAGACGGTTGCTTTTTTCCTTTATGCTGATGAAAAGAGAGAGGGGAAAAAAAAAAGACCCGGATAATTATACCGATCAAGCTACCTTTCTCGAAAACCTGCAGCGCAATCCGCGGCTGAAACCGTACGATTTCTGGCCGCTGGTCAACGACTCGACCGTCATACTGCAGCACGTCTGTTCCGTCATCATCTTCATCGTCTGCTTCGTGGCTATTTTCCAGGAGAGGGTGTCGCCTGTTTCGGTCGTCAGCTGTGGTAGCTTGGCTACTTTTGTCGGATGGATCCTCTGGGAGAGGTGGGTTTCTGAAGAGGATTGGCAGGATGAGGTTAGCGTGCCTGCTGTTGTTGTGAGGAGCAGCAGTACGCGGAGGAGGGGGAGAGCTGCGAGTGTGCGTCGTCCGCCGCCGAGGGCTGATACTGTTGTTTCGGGGGTGCCGGGTTCTACGACGGGGACGGGGACGGGGACGGGGACTACGACGATAACCAAGCCGGTGGCGGCGGCGACGGCGACGGCGACGGATGATGCTATGACTACGCCTGTACCGCCGACTATTCCAGAGGCAAAGCCGACGACGACGACGTCAACGACAACAACGACAACAGCGACGCTCACAGAGCAGCAGCCGCAGCAACAACAACAACTACAGGATTCGGGCGAATCGCCGCAAGAACAAGACTATGACGAGAACCGGGTGTACGAGCGGCTGGAGACGATCAAGTCGGCTCTCCTCATCTTCAGCACGCTGCTGGGGCTGAGCCCGATACTCAAGTCGCTGACGCGATCGACGTCGAGCGACAGCATCTGGGCCATGTCGTTCTGGCTGCTCGCCCTCAACGTCTTCTTCTTCGACTACTCGGGCGGGGTGGGGGCCAAATTCCCGGCCTCGCTGTCGACCAACGCCGGGCTGATGGCGTCGACGGTGCTGGCGAGCCGGCTCCCTTCGACGAAGCAGGTCTTTAGCCTGACGCTCTTCAGCATCGAGGTCTTTGGCCTGTTCCCCGTCTTCCGGAGACACGTGCGGCACCGGAGCTGGAGGTATCACGTGGTGCTGACGGTGCTGCTCGTCCTCGGGGCCGGCCTGGGCGTCGGCATCGTCCTCGGCGACGGGCAGAAGAGGGGCGGCTTCGTCGGCATGGTCTTTGGCGTCCTCGTGGCGGCCATCGCTGCGGGAGGTTGCAGCTGGTGGCTGATCGGCTTGCAAAAGTACAAGAATGAGATTCGGGGGCCGTGGGATCCGGCGAGGCCCATTATCATGAGCAGGACTCGCTGGGACGGACGATAGGAGAGACCGGGCCGGGCGACGAGGGGGAGGCGACGAACCGACTGATGATGGGTGGTTTTTTTTTTTTCCTTTTTTTTTTCTTTTTCTTTCTTTGGTATTGTCTTTTTTCTCTCTCTCTTTCTCTCTTTCTTTTCCTGCCTGTGTCTGTCTTGTTGTTTTTTTTTTCCAAGCGCCGTCTCGGAAGCAGGGGAATGGTTTCAATCGTGTATGTATAATTATGTGTCGTGACGCAACGGTCATTAACAAGATATACATACATACATATGTACATTAGCATACGGGCGGACACGATGCAGCAAAAGGCAGAGCGAGAGGGTCTTTCTGGAACACGATCCGGGGCGATTGTCTCGCCGGTTTACGTACATACTCGGCTTGTGTCCGTACGTTGTGCATGCATACACACCTACGTATGTAGTTGTTTACCCTTTCTTTATGCTTTGCGGCGGCCCAAGCGGTAGGGTTTAGGTTGGGTTAGGCAGATGTGTGTCTGTGTGTAACATGTGTCCTGTCCGCCTCCCTCTCTCCCTCTCTCTCTCTGTGCTCTCTCTGTGTCGGGGCGATGAGAAAGGGTCTTGAGGCTGTGCAACGGCAGAGAGAAAAGACGTATAGACTACGACTTTTACACACTGTACGAATTAAGAGAGAGAGAAAAGAGTCGGAGGAGATGATGATGATGATGATGATGATGTCACGCTGACGTATTTTCCTTCTTCTTCCATGGCTTGTAACGTGGCTTTCTCTTCGCCCCCTTTTGCAGGCCTTTTTTTTTTGAGGCGTACGACGCTGAAGATGCTGTGGCGTTTTTTTGGTGGGTGGAACTGGAGGGTGACGCCCGCTTTGGAGGAGGAGGGTATGGATGGGGATGAGGAGGGATGAGAAGGGATGAGGAGGGATGTGGAGCTGCGGGGACTAAAGTGCGGAGATGAGGAGTGGATTTATTTTCGGATGTGATGATGATGACGACGATGATGATGATGATGTGTGAGAGGAAGAGAGTAAGAGAGTGAGAGAGAGAGAGAGTGAGAGAGTGAGAGAGAGTGAGAGGTGTGTGTAATTTCCTACCCTGGTATTTTGGCTGGACGGAATCTGGTGCAGGGCTTCCTAGCTGGGTTATTCCATCGTTGCTGACGGGGGGTGATGGTGGTCAAGGGTTGCTTAGCTGAACTGAACTGAACTCGTCTATTTTTTTTTGTTTTCTTAGGGGAAAAGGGGGATTAGATGGTGTTTGAGAGATCTGTGGGGAGACAGTTTGTATAAAGGGGGATATATCGTGAACCCTTCTTTCACCTGCTGGCTGATGTATATATGTATGTATATACATATATCGTAGCTTTACGTCTGTGCTATTCTGCTACCTTGGTGTTTTAGCTATGGATATCTCCGTACTGATACCACCTTGTGTTCTTAGGGGGGAAACTAGCTTAGCTTAGGGAGAAGTTAAATATTTCGGGGTTTTTTTTTTTTGCCTTGGGGCTGAATCTCGTAACTAAAAAGCTTGTTCTTTGCAAGGGATAGAGGGGGTTCAAGGGTGGTGTGGGGGGGGAACTGTGCCTTGTTATTGTTGTCAGGACGGATATAAGCCGTCGTTTTCTCTAGTGAGGATGATCTGTTTTTGGAGGGGGGAAGAAGATCCAAGGTAGTTAGGTAGGTAGGGGTTTAGGAGAGGATACCTGTTCCTTTGAGGGGGGGGAGTGGGAGGATCCGTAGATGGCTGCTGTTGTCTGGTAACACACAGACAGATGGCTGAGCAAGTCACACATTCACATTCATTAAGGACCTTGAGAAATAAGAAAGAAAAAAAACAAGCTTATACTGTTTTTTAAAAGGTTCATGTAACGGCATAGGTAGCAGCTGAGTTACTCCCCTCTTATTCCTGTATGTATGTATGTGCACATCTCCCCGTGCAAGAAGCCATTTACATGCATACACGTGATTAGCACAACCTACTACCTTGCATCAGAAGTTCACATCCATATATCGTCCGTACAAACATAAAAATATGAATCCGTACACAAGTTCTATGCCGATGGAAAAGCTGCAAGGGTGAAGAAAGAAAAAAAAAACCCAGCTTTTTTTTTTCGTTCCCTGTCTCGTCCCCCCCCCTTTTTAAAACACAGCCCGGTCATCATCGGGACGGGAGGAGGAAGAGAGAGAGAGAGAGAGAGAGAGACTGGCTTCAGGCCCTGCTTTCTTTTTCTTTTTGTTTTCCCGCTCACGCTTCCTGCCGTCCTTGCCGTCTCTCTCTCTCTCTCTCTCTCTCTCTCTCTGTGTGTGTGTGTGTCTTCTCCGTCTCTCCTCTCTCATGTGAACACGTCATGTCACTGTACATCCACATCTCGCCTCGCCCATGATCGTAAGGTAGTAGGAAAGATGGCGCCGTCTCAGAAAAAAAAAAAGACAAGAGTTCACTTCAGCTCAGCTACTTCTTTCTTTCTCCTCACTTACTTTGATGGGAGGGAGGGGAGGGGAGGGGAGGGTGGGGATGGACGGAACTTGCATATGTAGCCCATTTCATTACCCGATACAGCCCAGTCTCTTTCACTCTCGCCGCTCGCTCTCACTCTCTGCCTTGCTTTTTTTTTTTTGGTCTTGTCGTCTGTGGGTGTGGCTGCTGCTGCTACTTGCTAAGCTCGTACGGATACTGGACTCAGAGGAATTAATCCTCGTATAATGCATGCATGTTACTTTCCTTCTACCGTGCAGTAATTTCCTCCAACCACGTACTCACATACTCGTCTCTCTATCCCCCCCCCCCAAGCAGCATCGCCCGCAGCTTGCTTGCTTGCTGTCCTTAAGACCCCTCTTTTGCCCATATCCTCGCCTTTCCTCCCCCCCTCCTTCTTCCCCCTTTTTCTCCTCCCCCCCTTTTTTTTGATTCTCTATCCTACCCTCTCTTGCTTCCCCCCCCCTTTCTTCGTCGTTAGCCATCTTCACCTCTCCCACTCCCGTCTCTTCCTCTTCGGCGCTTCAACCCTTGATTTACGGAACACTAATCTCTTTGTTTCTGTTTTAACGTTGATTTGTGGATTCTCTTTTTTTGTCTGGGGCAAAAAAAGTCGACGACATCATCGCCATCATGAAGACTACGTTCGCTGTTGTCGCTGTTGCTGGCCTCGTTGCCGCACAGGACTTTGCTGGCCAGCCGAAATGCGCCGTAAGTATATCCTCTTTCTCCTCTTCTTCACAGAGAGGAAGAGAGAATCGAGATATTCACACGCATCTTCCCCTTCTAGATTCCCTGCATCACCACGGCTCTCGGCCAGGTCGGCTGTGATGTCAAGGACACGGCCTGCGCCTGCAAGGCCGACACCCAGGCCCGACTGATGGTCGCCGCTGGACCCTGCGTCATCCAGAACTGCAAACCGGAGGAGGCCCAGCAGGCTCAGAACGCCGCCCGCGCCGCCTGCGCCAAGGTTGGAGCCCCGAGCGTGTCTTCCGCCGTCGCCTCGGCCTCCTCCAAGGCCGCTTCCTCCTCTTCTGCCGCCGCCTCCTCCGCCTCTGCCTCTCACACGGGCTCTCACTCCGGCACCTCGTCTGCGGGACAAATCACCGTACTCACCACGACGGGTACGGCCGTTACCGCCACCGCCACCGCCTCCTCTGAGTCGGATGACGGCGACGACAACTCGACTGCTTCGGGCGGAGCTGGCGGAGATGCTTCCGACTCGGGCAGCGCTACTGACTCTGGCTCCTCTCAGCCTACCAGCTCCGGCGGCAACGCCCGTGCCTCTAGCAGCCGCCCCGCTACGGCTTCTTCCACCGGTGGAGCTGCTGCCCTTGGCGCCCCCGGAATCGCTGCCATGATGGCTGCCGTCTTGGTCTTGTAAGAGGAAAAAGGAGGGGATCTTTTCAACTCCCTTTCCTTTTTTTTTCTTATATAGTTCCATATAATCTCTTCTTGGTGATGGATGGATATAATTGGGTGCTACCTTTTTTCTTCCCCCCCCCCCCGTCAATTCACCTTACAAAAGCTGTTGTTGTTGTTGTCTGGAGTGTTCAGTAGCAGTTGTTTGAAGTTGGACGGAGCTTTTCTTTTTTAACGAATGATTCTTAATCTTCTCCACCCGGTGACCCTTTTCTTCTCCGTCGTCTCCACAACTCTCTCCGCACTGCTCTTATGCCATCGACGATCCTTGTTGGCTCCATTTAACTAGGTAGGTAGTGAGCGGAGAGCTCCGCCAGCTCGGACGAGATGGCGGACGAAAGCCTGAACATCGACCTTGTGTATCCGTATGCACACACATACGCATTACCAGCGTTGTATGTGTGTCCATGGAGTCGAATTAGTCGCTGTCTTCGTGGCTTTTCCATCCCAAACACACATACATCATCTATTCAGCCACTGCAACATAATCTGTCTATCCGTATGTACTCCGTACACGTCTCTCAGATACCACCTACCCACCTAATACCCAAGTATATATTCAGGCGATGATGAGGCGCCTACAGCGAGGGCGTTAATTGGCAGATCAGTAAGATTGCAAGTTCTCACCAGAACTTGGTAGCCTAAATCTCACCGCATCGACTAACGTGAATAGGAAGCATGGAAGCGGATCGTCGTAACCATCATCTGGAACCCCCACGAGGGTTGGCATCGGCGTCAAGGCTGCTGGCCAATATTGATCAGACCGTGTTAGTCCCCTGGTTCTGGTGTTAGTCCCTGTCTAACAGCCATTACATAAGATCTGGTATAGGGTAGTCTGCTTATCCTCGGAGAGCTGTTGATGAAGATGGTTGAGACACGGCTCCGCTCTTACCACCAGGATTCTTTGTAGCCCCGTCTTTTCCCCAGCAGTCAAAGATGGCATCGCCGCAGCCTGCGACCGAGGAAGAAGAGCCCCTGTACGGAGGCTACTCTCGCTTCGAGATGGAGCTCGAGGTAGGCATACCAGGGAAGACGCACATTCAAAGAGACACGGGGGGGCAGAGAAGGCGTGCTAACGTTGCATCGACGAAAACCCAGTTCGTCCAATCGCTCGCCAACCCCTTCTACCTCAACCACCTCGCGTCGCAAAAGCTCTTCTCCCAGCCGGCCTTTGTCGCCTACCTTGCCTACCTACAGTATTGGGCCTCGCCGCCTTACGTCAAGTACCTCGTCTACCCGGGTCCTACACTTCGCAACCTCGAGCTACTGCAACAGGAGCGATTCAGACAGGATATAATGAGTCCGGAGCTGGTGCAGAGGTTGGTGGAGGAGGAGATGAAGGCGGCCATACAATGGCATCGTGAGGGGTGATGATGATGATGAAAAGGTGGGAAGAAGGGGGGTAATGAATAAAATGTAAGGGTATTATTTCCTCTTCTCCTGTTCCTTTTATTGTCCCCTATTTCCCTTTCAACGCCCGTCCCCCAAAGAAACGCAAATGACGAACCATTCCAGTATGATGACCGATCAATTCTCCCTCCACCGCTGGCCGCAAGTCATACACTTAAAGAAGCTCGTCATGGGCTCGTCCGCGCTCCGGATCTGGACCTGGAAAAAGGCAGCCTCGTCCCCGTCGCAGCCCTCAGCCGGGCACTGAACCCGACCCTTTTGCGCGTTATCCCACGCTCCCGGCCCGCCGAAGACGTCCTCCCTCTCCTTGCGCTCGAACACGCGACGGGAGGAGACGGGCTCGGCTACGGTGTGCTTGTAGGCGCAGGTTCGACACTCGAGTCGGTTCGTCCGATACATGGTGACGGAGACGGAGAGGATGTTTGCGCATTGAGGGCAGACTATTGTGGTTTTTTTGTGACGTCATCATTTTTATCATTAGTCATGGGACGAAGATTCTGTCTTGTTCAGAAGGGGGGGGGGGAAATGAATTAAATTGGACGTACAGAGAAGCATGGCTTTGCTTGTGATTGAGAAAGAGAGAGAGAGGCTGTGGGTGAGAGGGCTATGCAATGCAAGATGGGGAAGATGAATGATGAAATCAAATCAAAATCTCAAATGAAAAGAAAATGATATGATGTTGAATCCCGTTATGCGCCCGAACAAGAGCCGATGTTTTTTTTTTTTTCCCTTAAGCCTTGCCTTGCCTTGCCTTGCCTTTCTTTACTTTAACCTTGCCTTTCAGTTGTGGTTTGTGAGTGAGGGTAAGTATCACTATGGGTTCGCTGTTGCTGACTGCTGGAAAGATAGATAGGTAGTAAAAAGACGGGGAAGAAAATCATTTCTCGTGCGCATCAAAGCCAGACAGATCATGGGCTAATTTAATCCCACAACTGCCTTCTTTCTCTCTCTCTGTGTCTTGTCACTCATAATTCCGAATACGAAGCCTCACCGTCGCCGCACCGACCTCGGCCCCCCCCCCTCCACCATTGGCCTCTTCCCGCCCCACCGGCCCTTCAAATCCACACACCTCACTTTCCTCCCTCCGCCCCTCCTCTCCCTTTTTGGAGGCGGCTTTGAGATTCATATCAGACGAGGACCTTTCCCCTTTTTTTTTTTCCTTCACTGCGTTTCCCTTTTTTCCTTCTTCTCTTCTTCATTGACGGTTATCAAGCGAAGAGAAAGCCCCGCATACAATCTGGAAAAAAAAACACGCCGAAAAAATAAACACCTCTCGTTAAAGCTAACATCATGGTTGTCGCGGTTGAAGACGAACACGAGGTATGACGATTTCTCTTTCACCCGAGATTTTTTTCCAGAACCAAGCTTCGCGGGTACGGATTCTAACATTGGGGAAAAAAAAGGGCGCTTCAGTCAAGGAAATCCTCATCGAAGCCTGTCGACGGAATAACACAGATCTCCTCACCGAAGCTCTATCCGGCCGATCCGAAGAGGACATATCGTCTTTACTAAACGACACCGTGACGGTGATGGGGAACCACCTCTACCACGAAGCAGCCTCACAAGGAAACTGTCCGTTCCCCTTCTCAAACGACCAAAAACAAGACACAGCTAACCTTCAAACCCACAAAACGCGCAGACGAAATCATAGACCTCCTCCTAGACCAACCAAACTTCGAATGCGACCCTATAAACCGCCTCCAAGGCGACACCCCCTTACACAGCGCAATAAGATGGCTAAACTCCGAACCAGCCGCCCAACGACCCTTCGGCCGCGCCCTAGTCGAGATGATGCTAGAAGCCGGCTCGAGTCCCCGCGTGAAGAACAAGGGCGGCCTGACTCCCCTGCAGCTCATCGACCCTGATAACAAGGAGCTGAGGGAGGTGGTGACGCAGAGCGAGTTCGCGGCGCAGAACGCAGGCGATTTCGTCAGCGTCTCGTCGCTGCAGTTGAAGAATGGGGCTGCTGCTACGCTTGATATACCGTCCAAACGAGACGACGACGAAGATGAAGACGCAGAGTTCAGTGGTAGCGATGAGGAGGATCGTGCCGAGTGGGAGCGCCTGAGAAAGGCAAACATCCCTACCTAGCTTGCCTCTCCCTTTTTTTCTTGCCTTGCCTTGCCTTTGCATTCTTCTTGTATTCTAGCCTGTCTCGTCACTTTTGCATCCTCCCCATCCCTTCGCCAACCAAATCACACAACCTCTACAACTGTTCACGTCAAGAAGGACATTGGGCGTTACGGGAACAGCATCATCACTCGTCAGAACCAACATTACCATCACAACCATCGTCACCGTCATCAACATCGTCATCATCATCGTGCGAGAGCATTCATCAACCTCGTCATCTTCATCCATCATCATATGACATGATACTAGGTTCACCGTGCTGTGCGATACAGGGCTTCTATAGGAAATTTCTTCTTCCTTTCTCTTCTTTCCCCCCCTTTTGGTGACTCTTCGCCGTCCATCTTTCAACATCAACGTAGGTCGAAACTCTAGGGCAGGGGAAAACCTAAAATCCTTGTCACCTTTGTTCTTCCCTCCCACAGGGCACCCATCCTCAAGCCATGAGCAACGCCGAGACCAAGGCAGTTGCCGCGGCCACGAGCACCGGTCTCCTCGCCAGCCCGCCCCCCGAAGCGTGCGTCCGCATCTCTTTCTTGGTCTCCGTCTGCATCTCCATTTTCATTTCCATCTCCGGCCCCGGCCCCGGCCCCGTCTTCGTCTCCGCGTCCGAGTCAGTGTCCGTCTCCATCTCCATCAACGTCGCATTCTTCAGCCGCTTGAGAGACAGGTCCGACAAATGTCCGCCGCTGGCGAGCTCAAAAAGCTCCTTGCCCAACCGGCGCAGAATGTCCGTCGACCGACCGGCCGGGCACATGACGACTTCCCAGCCGCCGCCCTTGGGGACGATAAATGTCGACTGCTGATCGTCAAAGGCGAAGCTGTAGGCGTCGGGACACACCGCCTTGACGGACGTGCTGTACCGCGACGGCTTGCAGATGCGGGGGTCGTGATACTTGCCGATGCAACAGTCCTTGTCCGCCCCCGTCGTGGCGCACGCGCTCTTGCACGGCGCAAACGCCGGTCTCTGCACCTGGTCGTCTGGATAGGGGTAGATGCCGCCGGCTGGCTCCGTCGGGGGAAAAGCGAGGTTCGGCCAGGGACACCATCCGCTGACGCTCTCGTTCGTCTCATTGGCCTCGAGAGGGACCGGGAACGAGGCGTTGGCATAAAAAGTGCCGTTAGGAGCCACGGCAGCCAGCCAGCCGGCCGTCGCGATGCAGGCGCAGTTGGTCAGGTTGGGCGGGATGTAAGATGTGTTCTTGGCCGGGATGTAGACGATGCCCATCGGCAAGTTGTAGCCGTCCACCAAGGAGAGGTCGTAAAAGGTCTGCATGCCCTGGACACCGCCCGCGAGATTGAATTCGGCAAGCGTCGCCGGCGGTGCTCCCTAAGGCAGGTTCGAGAGCTGAATGTTAGCCAACATGCCCCGAGTTACGTGACGTGCGTTGACCCGACGAGGTTTGACATACGCTGAATACGTAGTCCAGTTTGGCGAAGCAGTCACCCGTCTTGCAGGCGCACGAGTTGCCGTTGACGGTGCAGTTCGTCCGGCCCCAGACGCGACCCTGCTAGTCGGCCGCGACCCATAGCGTTCGGTTCGTGCCCGGCTGTAGTTCAAAGCCGCCGGTGCCAGGGCCGGTGCCGGACTGCGTAGCGATGCCGGGCCATATCGTCGAGTCGCAGTTGTTGCTCACGACGAGGGGAACCTTTTCGTCCGACCCTCCAGGTGGACCTCGCTTCGCCGGCGGACCGTGCTTGGGATGTCTGGGATCGACCGGTCTTTGGCGTCGAGCGGGCCGAAGGTCGCCAGCGTCTGTCCCGGGTACGAGGGATCCGAGCGTGACAGCGACGAGGAGAAGTCGATTCATCGACTAATTGAATCGCGAAGACCGATCCCGCGGCCGGCACATGTATTCTCGGAGTTGATTATCTCTCCACAAGCGGCCCGTTCGCAGGCGAGCGAACCCAGGCCGATCTCAGACACGATTGAAGGCAAGGAAACAAACCAATTTTTTTCCGATATAGAGAGCAGAGACGCGAGACTTAGTGACTAGCTATCATGTCGCGCGCCCTCCAACGCAGCGAAAGACGGGTGCTCCGGGGCCGGAGAAGGGTGCCCAGACGTCCCTGTATCCCGGATCGTCCGAGGAGTTGCCTGTACCCGACGCGCAAGAGCGCAAGCAACAGCCTCGGCCGAATCACTCGGCCGGCGAGATCCGTGTCGACAAGGCGGGAGAAGGGAAGAAAAAAGAGCGACGAAATCTGAAGATGAAGTAAGATACTTGATAAATCACTTGGCGTGGAAGGATGTCAGGTCGAGACGAGCTTCAGGGATAAATATATCGAGCCTGACCAGCAGGATGATGAAGATGGTGATGATGCCCAGTGTCGGTGACGGCGGCGGCGGTGGTGGCAGGGGAGGAGGAGCAGGAGGAGGAGAAGGGGGAGAAGGAACAACCGCCTGCCTGCGTCTTCATTACAGGTAGGTACTAAGGGAGGAAGGTAGATATCTCTTCCTTCCACGGCTCGCTCCTCAGTCGCGCCTTACCGGCTCGTGCCTACCCAGGTCTTTACCTGAGTAGTACCTACCTAGTGGGAGCGAACCACGCCTCACTGTCGTGGTCGTTATCGTTATCGTTATCGTTATCATCGTCGTCATCGTCATCGTCATCATCGTCGTCATCGTCGTCACCATCATCATCACCATCATCACGTGCGCGTCTCCATCAACGACCTTCTTCTTCTTCTCTCGGTATTTCATCTACCCTATGCCTTTTTTATTCTCCTTCCGCCTCTCCCAACAGTTGGGAGACAAGCAGCAAGTTGCCTATTGACATGCAACACAAGAGCCAATCCAACCATCGTCTGTCAGCGCTTGGATAGGTATCATAGTCTGCTCTCATGTCGTCTCTAGGTAGTCAATGTCGTGATCGAGTGCAAAAGGGATCATCTTCCCCTTGTCCCCCCTTTACCGGAATCGCGCACGACATCGACCCATGACCTCGCCCTGACAGACCAGCTCTGCGCTGAACTCGGATCCGTCGAGCGTCAGGTAAATATCGAAGTAGACTCGGTAAAACGTTCCCTGGGGCGTATCCATCCTCTCAAAGTCCTTCTCGAGATTTTTGCGAGACAAGTCCGACGTCAGCGTGACGACCTCCTTGATGCCTGTTTTTGGATTGCCGTGGTCAGCACCTGCGCCATCGCCGGATCGTCAGAGTACTTACGCGGATCCTTGGTGTATTCCGGGCAGACGTCGTCGTCACAGGCATAGAGCACGTCTTCGTACATGAGCGTCGCGCCGGGCGCCACTTGTCGGAAAAAGGACACCTTGACCGGCTCGCCGTTCTTCACCTTCTGCCCCTTCTGCACAAAAATCTGCCGCGTAAACTTGCAACGATCCTTGCCGTCGAGAGAGGGTACCCGGTAGGCCTCGGGGTGATAGCCCTCCTTGAACGGCTGCAACGTGGCCATGAGGTAGTGCCGGCGAGCGACCCGGTGCGTGACGATGCGCTCCGTGATACCCGCCGTTACCGCTCCCTTGACGATGGCCGCCACCGAGTCCATCGGCCGCACCACCTTGGCCTGGAATTGCGGCGGTACGTGCAGCTTGATCTGCTGGAACAGATACTCCGACGCGCCGAAGCCGCCGACAACCAGTATGTTCTGCAGCGTCCGGTTTTGTGCTTGGATGGCGATGATCTGGTTCCTTACCAGTTCCAAGATCCGGTTCACGACGGGCTCGAAGCACTGCAGGATTTCTTCATTGGTAAAGGTCATGTAGCCTTCCTCGATGCCGGCCTCGGGGAATTCGGCCTCGATGCCAACGTCTACCGCCCACTTCTGGCCGTTGTTGCGGAAGTCTGCTTTGATCCGGTTCTCAAAGTCCATGATGCACTTGGCGTAGACACGGCCAGCCGTCTTGGAGCCATCGGGTAGCTTCATCTTGCGGATCTTGGTCCGCAGAATGTTGCTAAAGTTGCGGTTCAATGCCGTCGAGCCGCACGAATCTCCAGAGCCTGCCGTGCACTCGGCGACGGTAAAGGGGTTCTCCTCCTCCATTTCGTACGCGATCAGATCCACGGTGCCGCCGCCACAGTCGACAATGAGCACGGCGTCGTGCACCTTGAGATTGAGCAGCCCGGTTTTGGAGCAGAACAGGGCGGCCGCCTCGGGCTCGGAAATGAGCGTCAGCCGGTTGTCGTTTTCGTCGCGGAGGAAGCCGGCCTGGATAGCGGCGGCGCGGGTAGCCGCCTTGCCGGCATCGTTCCAGATGGCAGGCACCGTCAGGTAGTAGCGGATGTTGCGCTCCTCTCGATTAAAGACCTCTCCGAGCGTCTTTTGCAGCGCCGACCGCATGGCTTGCCGAAGCTTGAACAGATAGTCGGCCGCCACGTCGATCTCCGACTTGCCCGGTGGCAGAGGAGGGAGGTTGATGGGGTCGATGTACGTGTTGCCGCTGAGCATCAGCTGCAGCTTGAACCACTCCACCTTTTGCACCCCGGGCTTGGGATAGCCCGTGGGCGCCAGGGCATCGGCGATGTCGGGGCCCCATCCCACGACCTTTTGATACTGGTCGTAGTATAGAACAGTCGGGATCTGTGACGGCCGCGGGTCAGCATCGACGACGCCGTCGGGAGCTCCTCGTCCGGCCCAACCTTTTGCTTGGTGTAGGAGCCGGCACCGGGCCACTCAGAGATGATGTCTTCCTTGGCCTCGTTGTTAGTCGCAAAGGCGAAGGCGACTCCGGAGAAGGTGGTGCCCTGTTCGAGACGAGAGAGAGAGAGCGTCAGTACAGCGATGAAGACGAGGCGGGGGAGGAAGAGGAGGAGGAGGAGGAGGAGGAGGAATAGGGCATCTGCTGACAAAGTCAATGCCGACAATCAGCTGGGCCTTGCTCTTGCTGGCTCCCTCGACCTCGGCGGCAGCGTTTGTGCGGGGAAACTGTTGGGTTACAGGCGGTGGGCCAGTTGGAGGATAGCCCGTCGGGCCGCCGAAACCAGGAGGGCCTCCGGCAGGAGGGGCGCCTCCCATTGTGGGGGGGGCCATGTTGAGCGGATAGGCGGTGGGAGCGCCTGTATTGATGGGGGGCGGACCGCCGACCATTTGGGAGGGCGGAGTGCGGCTGTGGCCTTGTTGATGAGGACTCGACCGATCGACGGGAGCATAGTTTGCCGAATAGCTGGGCGGGCGGTTGCCCGGCGTCGGATGATTCATCGGAAGGCTGGTGGTCGACGAGGCGGCGCCGAGCGGAGGCGTGGGGCCCGGCAGGGAGATCTGCTGCTGCGATATCTGGCCCGGCGGGGGTGTGCTGGAGGGAGGGACCCCCTCGACCGTCGTTTGGATGCTGGCGGCTGATTTGCGTTTCCCGAAACCGAAGGCCTTGAGGCGGGAATTCCTCGAGCTCATAAGGAAAGCGGAATGGGGGAAGAAGTGAAAGGATGTTGGATTGGTTGTGGAGGCGCCGCTGGGGGAACGTCCCTAGTAGGAAGACAGGCAAAACGGGCAGGGAAGAGGAGGGAGGGAGGGGGGAGGGTGGGCCAGGGCGAGGCTCGAGAGAGAGGGAAGACGGAGTCGGGGGCCCGGGTCAGAAATTAGCTGATGGGCTCTGGCTTGCTGCTGGCCCCAGCTCGCTTAAAGGCCGCAGTTGAGTGAGAGAGAGACAGTGAGAGAGAGTGAGAGGGGAGCTTTGGGCGAGGGCGGTGGGTGGCGTGGTGCTAAAAAACACACACAGCGCACACGCAGACGCAGACGCAGACACACACAGGCAGACAGACACACACACACACACACACGCACGCACGCACACACGCACACACACAGAAGGAGACGAAGAAGACGAAGAAGTAGAAGAAGGACAAGGCAGAGAAGAGATGGAAGCAGATCAGACAAGAAATGATGCGAAACAAACGCCCTGCGAATAGAAAGACGGCGAATTCCACATGGGACTGCCACCGAGTCCACCGATAAGGGGGAGGGATAGTTGAACGGTGAACTGGTGCGGCTGACGTTGCGTGTGTCTGTATGCGTGTGTGTGTGTGTGTGTGTGAGTGTGTGGGAGGGGGAGGTTGGGATCCCTCTCAAGTGCAATATACATAGGTTATAACACCTGCTGCCGTCCGGGGTTGGAAAGGGAGGGAGGAGACGATTTGTCGATGGTGGAGTCTCTCTCTCTCTCTCTCTCTCTCTCTCTCTTTCTCTTCTTCTCCCTCTCTCTTGTGGGCAACAAAAAAAACACACACAAGTCATTACGTCTCTTGCTCGACAGCAATGAGGCTGGAGCGGATGATTGATGGCTGCATCCTATTCCTACCTACCTACCTACTAACCTAGGATCAGCCACAGGTGGTAGGTAGGTAGTAGGTAGGTGGGTGGCTACGGATAGTCACACCCGACAGCACGGGAGGGACGCGGAACTCAAGCCTACCCGTGAGGCAATCGTGAAACTTGCCCAAACCCCATCCAGTCCATCTCCTCCTCCTCTACAACTCTGCCTCGCAACTCAAGCAATATGTAACGGCCTCCTCTCCTTCTACATACATACATACATATCCACCACCCTTTACCTTGCTGCTGCACGCGGTACCTGCTTTGCTCTGGCTACGCCCGGACCGAGGTCGGCCCCTCCCTCTCCCTCCCTTCCCCCCCCCTCCCCCCCCCCCCCCCCCCCCCCCCCCCCCCCCCCCCCCCCCACCCCCACCCCCCCCGCCCCCCCCCCCCCGACCCGGCTCGC
>PDHQ01000005.1:17154-31532 GCA_003339415.1 Ophiocordyceps camponoti-saundersi (nom. inval.)
CCCCCCCCCTTTCCCCCGGCCCCGCCCCGGGCCCCCCTTTCCCCCGCCCCCCCCCCGCCCCGGGCGGGCCCCCCCCCCCCCCCCCCTCCCCCCCCCCCCCCCCCCCCCCCCCCCCTTCACTCTGGCCCGCGGCTCAAACTCCCCGTCAGCTCAGCACTGCCCTCCCAGATGCTGCTGACGTCTTCCACTCCCTCTTCTTCCCCTCTCCCTCTCGTCGCACAAAACGATCAACGCCACCGAAAAGTGAGGAAAAAGAAACGACAGTGACAACGGAAGGGGGGAGGCGAGAGAAAAAAAAAACAGAGCGTGTATAGCCTTTGCCAGCCTCCTTGATCGCCCCTTGCATCCCGGCAGCTGGTTACATACGGTCATTCATACACACGACTTGCTCACATACCAAGATAACTTACACACGAACAAACGAGGCTTTGCGGCGCCCGATCATGTTCGCTACGCAGCATTATCGCGACGTCATGCACGACACCGGCCGGAAGCGGCTGAGGGACGATGATGAGCCCATTCTCGGCGAGCATCGCAAAGTATGTTGTTGCTGTGTCCCACCACCACCACCACCTCCTCCTCCTCCGGGGCTCTTGATGCTGACGCTTCCCTTCCCTCCCCTCCAGAAGCGACTCCAAGCTCTGCCTATCCGATCATCACCCAAACAGGCCCAACAATGGCCTTCGTCATCGACGAGCTGTCCCGAAGTTGTACCGCGCCTCCACTTCTCGTCGCTGCCGTCATCGGCCGTCATGGACATGGAGATGGCCGACGACGTGCCGGCCTTATCGTCGTTGCCCTACCGGGCCGAACAGAGCCAGTCGGAAATGGACGTCTGCGACCGAGACTCCATCGGCCGCATGCCTACCCCAATTCAGCCCAGCTTCGCCGCACAGGTCCGCGGCCAGCACTGCGAATGGGCTGGTCCCGGTCCCGCGCTCAAGGCGCCCCACGGTATCGTCAACATGGGCCATCACCAGACAGGCTTCTCCTCGGACGTGTGTATCCCTCGTGCGCTGGCCAGCGCGCCCCCGGACTGGCAGTCGGTCCATAACAACCGCCGTCTGCCATCACCGATATCCGAGAACGGCGACGCCTCGTCCATGATGGTCGATGACGGTGATGACGAAGACGACGGACGCAAAAATACCGTCCCTCCTCCTCTCATACGCTGCTCGTCTGCCGACGCCATGCATCATCCCAATGCCCCCATGTGCTCCGACGTCTGCCACGAGTCCGGTCCGATGTCGCCCTCGCCCGGCCGCAGCAGAGGTCACGTCCGGAGCAAACATACAGTCAACTCGTGGACTTGGCAACCCGGCATGAAAAAGAGCTTCAGTATAGGATACCGTCCCGACTGCGAAAAGTGCAGGCTCAAGGTTCCGGGCCACTTCAACCACATCATCATCTCCTAGGGCCACGAGACTCTACTGGTCGATGCCGCCCGCGAACCCGACCTGTGGTACACTGCTGTGAGGCCGCGTCGGAGACTGCTTCGCCTGCTGCAGGCCAGCGACCGCTGAAACAAGTTACCTCACCACTGCTACCGACCCGCGAGTTGGGTAGAATATTGCTCGAAGCGAGAGACTGACGTTGATACGAGCGGACGGGTCTCTTTTTCCTTTTCCTAATCATCCTTCTTTGTCCAACCGGTTTCAAGCCTTCAGACGCTCATATCGGGGAGAAGCTTGAAATAAGCAGGCTGAAGCGCGTTGTCAAATAGCGACTTCTCGTTCCCATCATTATCCAATGCGGATCGACCGCTCACATTGTACCTCTTGTAGCTGTAAGTTTATAATGCGAGGGCCTGGGGCTCTCGACTTACACCGTCGTCTGTCGGACACTGCTCCTCGAGACGATGTCTCTCGGTAGGCGTAGACGCCTTGACAATGAGTTTTAGATATGACGACGATGAGGAAAGGGGCTCGCGATCCCGAGTCCCGGTGAAAAGGCCATCAGACCATCTCAGGTGAACCATTGCGCGCCCTTTTCAGGCTCACTTTGACGCCGTCTCTGCACGTGGTGGCGAGGGCATCGACGCCGACCCAGTCGCGCTCTCCCCGGCCGTCGATGGTCTCGAAGGTCTGCGCCATCCGAGCGACGACGTACTGTATCTCGGTCAGAGCCAGCTGTTCTGTCGAACGGAACGGGAGGCAAAAAGAAAAAGGTCAGCATATCATATCATATCATATCATGGAAAAAGAAGTTGTTCTCGTTCGTCTCTTATATCTCTGCTCTTCTAAACCCTCCGGCTCCGGAATGAATGAACTCACGGCCGATGCAAACCCTCGGCCCTCCGCTAAAGGGCAAAAAGGCCCATCCCGGCCTGAGGTTCATCCAGCGCTCTGGCTCGAAGGCTTCCGGTCGGGTGCCGAAGACGGGCTCTTGGCGGTGCAGGGCGTACACGTTGTACATTACGACGACGCCCTTTCGGACTAGGAGCGGCGAGTTTCCGTCTGGGCCGCCTCCTCGGGGGAGGGTCGTGTCGCGCGTGGCTTCGCGGGCGTTGGTGGGGATGGGGGGGTGGAGGCGGAGGGCTGTTGTTGGTCGTCGTTCGGGGTTGTGTCAGTTTCTATGGGGTTGCTTGGCTTTTGGAGAGGGAGGCGGAAGATATGCGCGGGAGAGGGAGAGAGAGAGAGAGAGAGAGAGAGAGAGAGAGAGAAAGAGAGAGAGAAAGAGAGAGAGAGAGAGAGAGAGATAAAGAGAGAGAGAGAGAGAGAGAGAAAACAGGGATCGAAAGACTCACATTCGTTGACGCACCAGCGCAGGTAACGCATCTGCCTCAACTGCACCACCGTCGGAGGCACCCCCTCGTCCCCGACGACGGCCATGACGTCCTCACGCAACCTCGCATAGACGTCCGGATGTCTGGCCAGGACGAAGAAGAGGTTACTGAGGACGCAGGCGGTAGTATCGCGGCTGGCGACGAGCATATGCAGCAACTGATCGCGCAAAAGTCCATCATCGACCGTCACGGCCGCCAACTCCGCCAGCAGTGTTTTTCTTCTCCCCTCCCTTCCTCCTCTCCCTTCCTCTCCCCCTCTCTGACTCTTCGTCTTCGAAAGAGCGTCGACAATGAACTCTCGTACCCGTCTGTATAAGCGCCGCTTCGCTCCAAGGGTGCCACCGAGACAGAATCGTAGATGCTGCAGCGGACCGAGTCGCAACCTCTTGACGACTTCTTTCGAGCACGTGGTGTAGTCTTGGAGGAAGGTCTCTTCAGATGAGAGATTCTCGCCGATGCCCATTAGGAAATCACCGGCGAAATCCATGGTTAGACGGAAGAAGAGAGACTGTAGATGGACGACGACTTCATCTCCTGATCCGTCGACGCTCTCATCCAAGACGGAGGCTTTGAAATGCCTCTCCAACGACTCCAACATCTGACCTTGCCCATCCAACCTCCCCAACGCAGTCCTCAAAGCAGCCCTAGCAGCCATCCACTCGGACCCATCAAGAGCGAATATCCCCCTCCCAAGAAACGAGCCGACAGCAGCCTTCCTCAACGAAGGCAAAGCGAAGTCACCAAACGCCGCCCCCGAAAGCATGTGCTTGATATTGACCGCGTCACAGGTGTAGAGCACTTCCCACGACCACCTCTTCTCCGCGTATGTGGGACCGAGTTGACGGAAAGCCCTGAGGGAGGAATCGAGGTAGGATTCTCGCTTGCGTCGTGGCAGTATCGCGTCGGAGATGAAGTCTAGTCCTAGGATGGGGTCTCGTACTGGTGCGAGGCTGGCTGGGTCGAGACAGCCGTTTTGAAGGCGGAAACGACGGCGGGAGAGCCTTTGACGGAGGTGGCGGAGGATGATGAGGCTTAGGCAGAGGAGGGGGAGGGCTGTGGATAGGGGGAGGAGGGTTGTTGATTTGTTTAGTAACATGGTTTGATGGGTTTTTTTTTTCCTTCTCTTGCTTCAAGGGCTGGATCGAGTTGATACGTGAGATGGAAGATGATCAGCTTCTCTGTCTAGATATATATATATACAGATATATATATATATATACAGATATGTATATATATCAACATATAGTACTATACCACGTAGTTATACAACAAACCCATCCTTCCAACATCTCAGATCCCCAGAACCCATCTCCCTCATTCCCTCCATCCCCTCAAAATCCATCACCAAAAACAAGGATCACGGACAGAAAACAAAAAAAGGGGGGGGGGGGGAAGAGTCTCGCTACGGAGCGCGAGTGGCGTCGACACCTTTCCCCTTCCACCCCAATGAACGCCGTAATGGAAATGAAGGAAACGAATGACGAGAAACAAAAAGCAAAGGATCAAAGCTCGTTTCTCCCCGACCGGAAACACAAGCTTCATCAACGCCTTCAACTCCGAACACATTAGACTTAATCCTCATCCCTTCCATCTCCGAAAGGGACTTGAAGCAGGTTACGAAGGACATCTTTTCAAGGAGCTACATACGGTTTAGAATGGTAACATGAGATGACCAGCGTACATACACGCTGTAAGAAGCTCTCTTCTTATTCCTCAGTACGAGAAGAAAAAAAATTAGGAAGAGCTCATGCAAGCCATCCAGTGACACCCCAGCTCCGTCACCAACTGACAGGCAGCCGTTAGACCAGTCCCCAGCTTCACCACCAAGACCTATCTCGACAGCAACAGTAACCAAACGTGCCCACCGAGAGTGCCGGACCCCATGTCTTTCATCCAGGAAGTGGTTTCGCCGACTCAAGACTCCCCCCCTTCCCCCCCCGGGAGACACCATCACCACCATCATCATCATCCAATACTCCTCCTCGATCGTCCAAGTAACCATACATCGACAGAAAAGCAGAAGAGGACAAGAAGAAGGCCTGTGGTAACTTGCAGACGCCACCCATTTCACAAAAAGGGGGGGTCCGCGAAGGAGAAAGAAGAACCAGGAAAGAAAAAAACAACATCCCACCCCCCTTCCGAGAAGCATCGGGCTTCGTTCGATGCTCGTAAGCGATCCAAGAAGCCAGAATCTTCATTTCAAGGATGTAGCCGTTGACAAGAGGCACACCCCTGAATATGACCATGTCTTGCCATGGCCTTGCGTAGAAACATTCATCTCAGCCTCCCAGTTTCAGTCATGAACCTCACCACTCCTCCACCAAGTCTTACAGCAGTACTCTGCTCCTTCGAGCTCGTATCTTGAAGAGAAAGAGTGAACATCTTCGGCGGGAGACAATCCTTCACCCCATCTTCCTCCTTCTGAAGGGGAAAAACCCCCTGTCCCTTTCCCAATTCTTCCAATTCCCCCCCCCTTTTAAACATTAGGACATGCTGCAAGCTCCCGCTTCTTCCGAGGCCGATTGGCCTCCTCGCGGAACGGCGCACCAGGCCCCACGGATGCTGACCCCCTCCCCCCCGTCTCGGCTGCTCACCTTGAGCTGGACTGAGATTTCAAAAGCTTGAACCGTACATGCGGTTCTCGTGCTACCAGCTCTCGCGTCCGTCGGTCCTGTCGTGCCCCGTCGTCTGCGCCATCTGGTTCGTCAACATTGCGAGTGGCGCCCCTCTGCCCTTCCTTTCAGGGGGGGGAACGTCAGGTCCGGTCCCCGAACAGCTCTGGCCTTACAAGTGCCGAGGGCCCACGACGATGCCCGCTGTCAGCCCTCTCTCCCCAGATCCCCAGTCGTTGTTGTGCCCATCCGACGGCTTGGGTCGAGGCCGTACCCCCCTCCCTCCGTCCCCCCGGCGTCGTGTCATAGCCAGGGAAAGATTAAAACCGAAATAAGCCGTATCTGCGTCTGAGATTGTTATATCATAAATAGCCGTAGAATCATCATCTTGGCCGCTAGACAGGTCAGATCAAAAGAAGCTCGTCGATCCTCCTGTCCCCCCTCAGGAAATCCAGCTGCTGGTTGATCACCTACCAACCCCCTTCTACTCCACCTCATAATTATCCTAAGCCTCCATCATCGGATACGTCATGTCAGGTTCAGAGGCAGGGGCAGAGGACCGCGCCGAAGCGTTCGGCGCGGAACCCATCGACCTAGACCTCACCCTCTGGGACCTCCTGGACCGATCGGCAGCCTCCTTTCCTGACAGAGAGGCCCTCGTCTCCCTCTGGCAGCCGGCAGACGTGGACGGCTCCCCGCCGCCTCACCCTGGGCCCGTCCAGCAGAGGCCGGCCTGTCTCAGATGGTCCTATCGTTTCCTCCGCCAGAGAGCCGATGGCCTGGCACGGACGTTCTCCAGTCTTGGCTGCGCCCCCGGCATGCACCTTGCCGCCGTCCTCTGGAACTCTGCGGAATGGGCCCTGCTATTCTGGGCCGCTGCCAGGCTCGGCATGTGCTTCGTACCCCTGGACCCCCGGGCAGGGGTCGACGTCCGTCTCATGCTGTCCATCGTCAGCCCAGACGTCCTCGTTGTCCAGGATGCAGAACTGACCGATGGCTTGCTTTTCGGGCCTGGCCAGCTCCGAACGCCGTCCATTCGTATAATCTGCTCGAGTCGGCTGCTCACAGGCTGGCTGCCGCTGGAGCGATTGACACGGCCCCTTTCTGCAGCTCCTGACTCGCCGCCCGTCGTCATCGATGGGGAAGCGGAGACGATTGGCCGGCCTGAAGACGCCGCCGCCCTCGTCATCTTCACCAGCGGCACTACGGGAGGCCCCAAGGGCTGCCCTCACAGCTGTCGGAACCTCGTAGCGCAGACGCACGACTTCGACCCGAAGCGCAGCATCGACCGCTGGCTCGTTCACACGCCCGTGAGCCACATATTCGCCATCAACAATGCACTCCGAGCGTGGCGGACCGGCGACACAGTCGTCTTCCCTTCTAGCTGCTTCGATGTCGGCTCCACGGCGCGAGCCCTGGCTCAGGGGGAGTGCACCATCATGTCCGCCACGCCCACGCTGGTCAAGGTTTTACTGGAGCATCAACACCTGGCCGACAGCCCGGTCCTGAGCCTCTCCATGGTGACCATGGCGGGAACTTGCGTCAGTCCCGACGACATCTCCCTCTGTCGGCGTGGACTAGGGGCCAGGGATGTCATCCAGGCATACGGGATGAGCGAAGGGGGCCCCCTGGTAAGTTGGACGAGGCGAGACCCCATGCTCGCCGACGGCCACCACCCTGGGGTGGGCAAGGTCCTCCCCGGCGCGGCGGTGCGCATCTGCAGACCCGGCAGTCGACACGTTCTACGACGTGATGAAGTCGGAGAGCTGCACGTCAGTGGCGCGTCCGTCATCTCTCGCTACCTTGCCGGGGCCGACAACGCCTTGTTCTATGCAGATGCTTCCGGTACCTGGCTCATGACAGGGGATCGGGCAAGTATGGACAGCAACGGCGTCATTTACCTCATGGGCAGATACAAGGATCTGCTGATTCGAGGCGGCGAAAATGTCCATCCGGCCCGCATAGAGGCAGCTTTGGCCGAGTCTCCGGGCGTACAGGTAAGTCTCTCTTCCATCACTGGCCGAGGACCCTCCAGGTGACGACAAGTTGCCCAGGCTCAGGTGGTCGCTGTCCCAGACAACATTGCCGGACAGCTCGCCGTCGCCGTCGTCAGCCTCCCTGAGGGTGTTTCCAAAGCACAGCTGGCAGAAAAGGCAAGGAGACTCGGACCAAAGTACGCCGTCGACGCCGTATATACGCTCGACGAGCTCGGTCTCGATAAAATGCCCGTGACGTCGCTGGGGAAGCCTAGAAAGGGGCTCCTCCGGGAGGCTGTCATGGCTTTCTGTTCGCGAGACAACAGTGCTCCGGGGCTTGAAGAACTAAACGACGCACTGGCAGGGACCTGGGAGAAGATGACGGGAAGCCGGCCGTCAAGCACGGATCGTTTCGCCGGTTTCGCTGACAGCATTATGCTGCTGCGGTACTGCGACGGCGTGTTACGTCGGACTGGTAAGCGTCTTTATGTCCAGGATCTGGCCATGCACGACACCGTCGCAAAACAGGCGAGGCTGTTGCTCGACAGAGAAGCCAGGGAACCGGCGGCCCCTGACACTGATTGTGAAAGCCGAATCAGCTGTCTGAGTGACAGTCTGAACACCACACGAACTACCGCGTTTCCACCACAACATGAGGGTTGCGACTCCGAGCTTCGAGCGGCGGCCAAAGAGATGATCAAGTCGCGAGGCTTGAGAGACTGCGAGGTAGAAGCCATTCTTCCAATCAAACACGCTTTTCATCGCATGGTAACCGGGCAGCGGGCGCGTTCCTTTTTCCTGCGCGTCGTCTTCCGAGTGGACGACGCGGACGAGGCGCAGGTTCGTCGGGGCGTCGAGAAAGGCTTGAGAATCCGACCCGTCTTTAGAACGGTCGCTTGCCATTCACCCGGCGGCGCTCCTTTCCATGCCGTCATCAGATCGCATCAGCAGCTATTTGATAGGCAGATTCGAAACCATGGAGTAGATGGCGAAGAGGAGGCCCAAGAGCTCTATTCCAACGACGAGTTGACACTAAACAACGAAGGCTTCATGTTCAGCGCCGACATCATCACATCCAGGGCAACGGGCCGGCTATATCTGTCGCTCACATACAACCACTCCGTTGTAGACGCCATCTTTCTGTTAGAATGGCATCGAGACCTGGGCCAACTGATAGGCCAGCGCCATGACTGGACTGTCGACGATAGAAGCCGCTACGGCCACTGGGTAGATCTCTTCGTCCGGTATCAAGACAGCCTTCCAGCACGAGCTTGCGTCTCCTTTCACGTTGGGAGGCTTCGTGGTATCTCGAGATTGGGGCGTATGCTATGGCCTCCACAGAGGGCACCGGGATGGATCATCTCCAACGACGAAGGCTCGCACCATGCCGAAGCCCGGCGCCGCATCCGAGAGCAAGTCTGGCAGGGAACATGGACCGAAAGGGCATCGGAATTTCGCTACCCACGGCGAAGTCGAGTAGTCTGTCTGCCGGCGCTTCCGGAAATGCGACGCGCATGTGGCATCGAACCGGCAGTGTTGGCCAAGTGTGCCGTTATCATCTTCAATACGCTGCAGACTGCCTCTCCCTACGCCGTCTTCACCTCGTGGGAGACGGGACGATCCTGGCCTTTTCTTCCCTACTGGACTCAGAGTCTTCTACCGCCTCCGGCGAGCATCGACGGGCCGACGACAGAGTGGGCACTCAACGTGATCGAAGTGATGGAAGGGGAGACGATTCACGACTTCTTCCAGCGAATGACTCTCGAACACGAGGAGGCGTCCAGATATCAGCACGCTCCTTGGGATAAGATCGTGAGGGAGCTAAGAGAAGAGGGCCAAGCCGCGGTAGAAGCCTCGTTCCGCCAGTCCTTTGTCTGGGACGTCAGCATGGGCATGCCCCTGACTGGCTCGGGCGACCAAGCCGGAGCCGTATTGCATCCGACGGCCAGACATGACTGGGCCGACTTGTGAGTTTCCTTCGCCGCCTTCCAAGCGCCTGAAAGATGATCTCTCCGAAAGATGATGATGCTGACGGATGATCGATAGCGGCTTCTGCTGGAACATGTTCTCCGCCGGCCGAGACGCCATTTTCTTCATTGCTTCGTGGGACACGGCACAGATGAACGTGGACGAGGTAGAGCAGCACTGCGATAACATGGCCGAGGTTATGAGGCGACTGGCGCGAGACTCCAATTGGGACAAGACCGTCGGTGAGGTCTTTGCATCGGAAAGACAGTCTCACTAAAGGAGGGACTCATCGTTGGTCTCTGCGGTGAAGGTTGTGTTGGTGAAGAAGAAGCTACGGAAGGAAATCGATAGCATCGTACCTTCAAGTTATATGAATCCCGACTGGATCCCGTGACTTGAGCCGCAACCGACGTCGGCTACCTCAGCCTACCTGTATTTACCTATTCTCGATGCCTCCCCAGATACCAGCAACTGACGGGCCTCGTTCCATCTCCGAAGCATCCCCCTAATATTCACCGACGTCCTCATCCTCATCCTCCCCACCGCTGCGACCCAGCTCGCCCTGCTCCTCAAGAAGCCACCAGACCAAAGCCGCCCTGAAGAAGGCCAACATAGCCATGCCCATGAGCATGACCACGCCGCTGACGACAGCTCCCTTGACGACCTGGCTGACGCTGTGGGTGAAGATCAAGATCCACATGGCGAGCGACGTAGCCATCGTCAAGACGATAATCAGCGCCTGAAAGTAAAGAATAGCAACAGTCGACAGCACCCGCGTCTCGTGAAGGGCTAGGACGCCGACGCAAGTGGCGAGCATGATGCCGAGGCCCATGTCGACATACTTCCATGGCCTGCCATTTACGTGATCAGCATACACGAGAAGGGAGGAGAAATCATCTCTGGAGTTTGTTGCACGCACATTGCCTCGTCCTTGAAATCCACCTTGCCCTCGTCGACGATAGAGCAGTAAAGAAAGCCGCTGAAGACAGTGAGGATAACGACGCACTGGCCGACGAGCACAGCGCCGTGAGTAGTCGTATTGACGGTCCATCGGTTCCGCCCAGGTCGGAACCGAGTCGGGCCCAGCTTAATCGCAGGCGTCGTCGAATCCTGCTGCGACAAAGCCCCGGGGGCTCCCTCAGCCTCCCCATCGGAAGAACCAGCCCGCAAAGGCGGGAAGGGCGTCAACGGCGACTCCTTGGCCGCCGACTCCGAAGAGGGCGTCGACTCCAACCAGCTAGGCGCCCTGCCAGCGCGCGCCGGCCCGTCCGTCGCAGCGCTGGAGTTGCGTCGCGACTTTTGACCAACGGGAAGAAGACGCCAAAAGTCGTCGACCGGCGCTGCAGCGGTGGGCGAAGTCGGCACCGCAGAAGCAGCGGCAGCAGTAGTAGAACCAGCGACGGCAGCAGTAGAAGCAGCGGCCGATCGCGAAGAAGCGGCGGCTGAAGGCGCGGGAGAAGGTGTCAACGACTGCTGCGTCTCTCGCGATGACTTGGGGGTAACGGTTAAGCGCTTCCTGCGCGCCATCTTCTTACTCTCCTGTCGGGGTCGAAGCGTCGAGCCCCCCTCGCCTCCCTGATCGGTGTCGACCATGATGTCTTCAGGCGCAGTGCTGTCTCTGATGGTTATCCACGTCCGTCGTCGGCAGAAGCTCTGCGAAGAGAAGAAAAAGTGAGGAAACGAAGAAGCTAGACTCACGATTTTGAAATATCCTCGCCGCGTTGCTTCGTCGCAGAGGTTTGAATCGCGTGAGCTTTCTTTAACAACTGGAGGCTGAGGCCAACGGCGGTTGCGGTTTGGGGGAAAAGCAGGTAGGCTGCGAACTTCAACAGCTGATTCAGGGAGACCAACTGAATGACCACTCTGCCAGCTGGCGGATGGGAAAAGAAACCAACTTGCACTGAAAGCGCGTTTGCATTACGCCCTCAGGCCCTTCTTCGTAACGCGTTGCTCCGGTCATAGTGGAAACGTCGTTTGAGCTGACAGGCTTATGAGAGAGACCGTATAACCGAAGGGAATTCACAAATGCAATCAGTAGGAAACTAAAAAGTAAGAGAAGCTTCATTCGAGATTCATTCGCGCTTCGTCGCCTATCCCCCATTGGCCACCATCCTTGCCCTGCTTCTGCAGTTCCAGCTCGACCTCCAAACCCAAGCCACTCGCGCTGTCGTCGCAGATTACATCGCCTTCGCTCCGTCTCGAACGATCCCTCTCTGTAGAAGTACGTGACCGATCAGCCGTTCGTTTGCGCAGCGAACTGGGCCAAAATGACGACTTGGACACCGTCGAGTGAACCGAGGCGGCGTCATCGGCCGCTTTGACGCTGGCATCGTCGGCAGCGGTCTGTTCGGGCCCGGTGAGTATCGGCTCGGCTACCTGAGGGGTAATCATCTTCTCGTTCATCGTGCTGTAGCGTTGTGTGTGCGGGCCGCCGGTAGGACTGCTGGCTCCCTCCCGCTCCGATTCGACCTCGGACGGATCTACCTCGACCAGCTCGGCGTCGCGATACCACTTCCGCCGGCGCGTCCATTTGCCCCAGCCATCCTGGCCTCTGCGTCCAAATTGCCACTGCGAGGGAAGGGTCGGTTAGAAAGGGATTTTACAGAAAAGAACAAGATCATGATTCCGTCTCACCTTGTTATCGTAGTAAACCCAGCCATTCTTCCCCTCGTCGCCGTCGTAGTCGACAGACTCGTGCTCGTCAGCAACTCCATCGACCCGCCAGCGGCTTCCCGGAACCCAGCGCCAGCGCATTTGGCTTCCGTCCTCGACGTCAGGCAGATCAAAGTCGTTCTTGGCAGGTGCCGAGTTGTTGTGCTCGTCGGACCAAGCCGGACGCTCGTAGGCGAAGAGACTGGATGTCCAGCCGAGGCCCATCCATCGCCGTTGATTCTCGAAAACGGAAAACGTGAATTTAACGCCCGGATTCTGGGCGCCCCCCAGGCGCAAGGCCTTGGCCCGCATAGTCGCATTGAGCTTGCCGGCGTCGGCAGCCATGCCTGATGTGAGCCTCGGCTTGTGGCCCTTGGTCGGACGGTCGAAGCGCAGACCGGTTATGGCGGCGGCCAGCCAGCGAACCGTCGCGCTCCTCCAGAGTAAAGTTCGTGACACACGCATGACCCTCGCGTGCCATGTCAAGGCCAAGGTGCCGGCGACCAGGATGACGCGCCTTGTAGTGATGACTCTCCAAGGCGGCATGGCGAGGGCTAGCCAAAAGGGTGTGACGACGACGAGGCGGACGAACATGGCGGTCAGAGCGGGCTTCGTGGTTGCGCTCGTAGCCGTCCTCTGGGTGCTGAGAAAGTCGGTCATATGAAGGAGAGGCTCCATCAGGACGTTGCAGCGGCCGGTGAATTCCTTGAGCGTGTCGACGATGTCGTCGAGAGTCTTCTGATTCTTGGGGTTGGGGACGTGAGGGTGGTTCGGCTGCTTGGTCTTGCCGGAATCGTTATTACCGTCCTTGGCCGTCGTAACTTCTTTGGGCTGACTAGCAGGCTCACTCCAGCCGCTGCTGCTCAACGGACTGAAGCGACGACCGTACATGCCACCGATGAATATGAGACCGAGAAGGACGGGGCCGGCTCTCCGGATGACGACATCGCCGTAGAGGCAGACGGCCCAGAAGGCGGAGAGAAGTAAGAAGCTCTGCCAGGGATCGGAGGAGCTCCAGGTGAGCAGACCAGCGAGTTCGTTGAGCAGAAGGATGAAGGGATGACTATAGGCCAGGGCACGAGTGACCTGAGGCGGAGTTGCGAGGAGTAAAGGGCTTTTCTGGTGGACGAGGATGGTGGACCGGCGCGGTGATCGAGAAGGTGTGCTAGCCGAGAGGGTGACGGGGGAGAAGGCGGCGAAGGTCGGGGGCAAGCCCGTGGTGCTTTGCGCATCTTGAGCCGAGGACGGCACAGCGCCGTCGTCGCGAGCAGACATGAGCGAGCCCACGGAAGACAGCCAGGGTAGGTCCTGCGGTCGTCAGCGCGGGTGGCGACGTTGCGTCGCAAAGGGAGAGGAGACCAGGACAAAAAGGTGGCGGCTCAGCCGTGCCCCACTAGGATGCGGAGGCGAGACGTTTCGGCAAGGGCCATGACGAGCATCTCAGTCAAGGAGGATATGAAGGAGGATGAGGCGAGGAGGGAGTAGAGGAGAGGGAAGAGAGGGGAAGGAGAGGGAAGAGAGGAGGAGGAGAGCAGAGGAGTAGAGAAGGAGAGGAGGCGGAAAAAGAAGAAGGCCGAGGTGACTTACGATAGCAGCCATTAATAAGACGCGAGGTAGGCCCAAGTCTTGCCTCTCAGGCGGCATCGGAGGACGCAGCCCGGGCTAGCATCGACAGACGTAGGGAAACGAGAGAGATGGAAGAGACAGGTGGGATGGAGAGAAGGATGGGTAAGTAGGTAGGTGTATCCGTCTGTCGGTCTGTCTGTCTGTATTGAGGACAGCATACATAGACACGATGCCGTTTCTCTCTCTCTCTCTCTCTCTCTCTCTCCCCCTCCCTCTCTCTGTCTGTCTGTCTTGTCTCCGGAGCGGAGGCCCGGAGGAACGGACGGGGCCCGGGCGGCTGCGGATAATGATGATGACATGTCATGTGGATCACACGCCAACGACAAACAGGCTTCCCGCGCGCAGCCGAAGGGGACGAGCTCCTATTTTTTTTTGGCGTCCCATTTTTGTCTGTGTGTAGTGCGGAGAGAAGATGTGACGCTGTTGTCTCAGCTTGGCTTTGACTTCCGGGTACCTGCCACCACCTTGTCCGTGCCTCTTACACTCTCTCCTGGTGGAATCCGCAGTATATGTATAGGCATCGAGGCACGGATATACATAGACGGATTCAACTTGTCATCGAGGAAGAAGAAACTCCCAAATGCACGTGTTCGTGTGCCGTACGGATATATCTACATATGTATGTACGGATTACATAGACGTGATGCTCCAATTCCGATTCCTCCCCCCCCCCCCCCCCCCCCCCCCCCCCCCCCCCCCCGCCCCCCCCCCCCCCCCCCCTCGCCCCGCCCCCCCCCCCCCGCCCCCCGCCTCATTCTC
>PDHQ01000005.1:31542-50244 GCA_003339415.1 Ophiocordyceps camponoti-saundersi (nom. inval.)
TCTGGTTTCCTACGTAAATTTTTTATACATCAAGGAACGATATCAAAGGCCGGGTTCCCCACTTCCCAGTCCCCCCCCCCCCCCCCCCCCCCTTTTTGAACCGTCGCTCGCCGGCAAACACCTCTTTACCTTGTCTATCCGTATAGCTTCATTCCCCTTGATGCGTCATCAGCACAAGGAAACCGACCAATCCTCACGTCTCGGCCTCAGTCAACGGTCAGTTCAATCGTCATCGCTGACAGGTTCTCCTCTCCGGCGGCCGCAACCACCGCCTTCATCATCTCCTCATAAAGCCGTCCGTCGCGGAGGCTCACGTAAATGTCGCTCGCCAAGTTCCCCAGCGTCTTACACCGACGACCTCTCGCCAAGGTCGGGTGATCGACCAGTCCGCGGTGCATCGGGATGCCGAGCTTCTCCCGCACGAAGCCGTATAACAGCCGGCTCCCGGCTCCGAGATAGGCCGGCGTCGTCGGCTTGTCGAGGAAGCTGACGCGCTTCCGTGCGTACGTGTCCGATAGCTTCCTTCCGACGCCGGCGCAGAACCTCTCGACGGTGTCGAGCACGTCTTGGGCGCTTTCGCCCGCCCTCGCTTGCCGATGTCGGCCCAGCGCTTGTAGCAGTGCGCTCGACGCCTCACGCGCCGCCGCGGGGCCTCGCTCTGCGTTGTCTGTCCGAGATCGAGAGCGCCACGCCCTTAGTAGCTGCGGCCAGACTTCGGTGTGGATGGCGTCGATGCAGCTCGTCGTCGCCAGGCACTCGGGCAGAAGCGCCCTCACCGCCTTTTCGGCCGCGGCCTCGAACTCGAGCTGGAGGCATCGAAGATCTAGTGCCTGGCACAAGGCCTGAAGCAGCGTTGCCGCCATCTGTGACAGCACCTCAATGGCTTCCAGCGCCACGCGGGCGGCGATGAGGGCCAGCGAGTTGACCGATTGGTTGTTCATCTCGGCGCTCTGCACGTGCGTCGACACCGGGTGCGCAATGTAGGCCAGCTCAGACATGTAGGCCGCCATGCTGATCTCTGCTCCCTTCATGGTAAAGGAAGTGCTGGGCTCGTCGACGGCCAGGTTGGGTGGCAGGTGTTTGTTGGCGCTGCCGTCGAGCAGCTCCGAGTACTGGGCGAACATGAGGCGTCCCAACAGTTGCATCGACGACGATACCTTCTCCATGGCCGATGTCACGGCCGCCGCTTGAAAGTTTCCGCCGTGGTGAATCGTCTGAGTGTCCGAGTTGATGACGGGGTTGTCCGTCGTGCTGTTGAGCTCCGTTTGCACTTGTTCGTCCGCCAGCATGAGGTTCTCCAACAACGGCCCGATCCACTGCGGCGCCGTCCGCAGCGCGTACCGGTCCTGCGCGAGCTCCGTGTCTTTCGGTGCGTGCGCCGAGACGAGGCTGGATCCGCAGAGGAAAGCCGTCATGTTGGCGGCCGCCTCCCTTTGACCGACATGAGGTCTGCACAACGAGATAAAGGGCGAGAAGCTCTCACTGCTACCCCGTAGCGCCTCCGTGGCCATTGCCGTCAACATCTGGGTAAGAAGGGCCAGTCGATGGGCCTCGTGCACGGCGACACAGGCCGCCGCCGCGCTGCCCGCCGTCCCGTTCACGATACCGATCGTCTCCTTATTCTGCAACTGGAGCGGCTCGAGCCCGATACGGCGGAGCGCCTCGTCGGCGGTGACGACGGTCGACGAACCGCTGCCGCTCATCCGAACGTAGATATCCGGGTTGCCCTCGAGCGTGCCGGCTATATAAGACAACGACGGAAGGTCGCCGCACGCAGAGATGCTGCCCCGAAGCGGCACGACGGGCGTGACGCCGGCTTCCAATAGCGCCATCATGGCCCTCACGACATCCAGACGAACCCCCGAATGGCCGCGCATCAGCGAGTTGCACCGCACCAGAAGCATGCCCCTGACGATGGCTTCCGGCATCGCGTGGCTCGGCAGTAGGTTCGGCCTATCGGCGTCGAGACCCCTGTCGGACGGAACGAGGATTCCGACGTTGAGGAACTGAACCAGCGAGCTCTGCAAACGAACCAGGTCGGCCGTCCGGACGTCGGCGCTGTTGCCGAAGCCCGTGTTGACGCCATACACCGTTTTCCCATGCTGAAGATGATGATCCAGCACGGTGACGCTTCGCTTGACGCCGGCCAACACGGCGCTGTCGTCGGTGAGGACCGCTCGAGCTCCGTAGCCGCAGACGGCGGCGACGTCGGCAACCGATAGAGACTGGCCGTCCACCACGACCGGGCGTTTCGAACTGCGCGCTCGATCGAGGGCGTCCCATTGGGAACAAGTCAGGAAAGTATGAGGAGATTCCATTTCTCTCGACACTCGCGCGTTTTGCCCTCCGGATTTGCAACTCTGGAAGGCGTTTCGCGGCTTCGAGCTTTGGTTCGAACGATCCCCTACTGTCCCTCGTCTCGACTTTCAGATGAAGGGGAGAAAAAAAAAAGGAGTCCTTGTTTACTCGCTCATCATGACAGGGCTGGAGACTGTGCGGCCGATGTTGATTCAGACACACGTACACACAACCCGGTCTCGGACGAATTGCAACTTGCTGTGAAGGAACGCTTTTGGTTTCGGAGCAAGACACTCAACGAGGCTGCCTGAACGCCCTTTAGGAGAAGGGTTCCGTTGCCAGGTGCGAGAGAACAAAAAGGGAGGGGAGAAGACCGGTAGGTTAAACGCACTAAGAGGAGAGTAAAAAAACCAAGATATCGTCAACGGGAAGAAGGACGATCCTGTAATCTACATTCATTACCGTACATAGCTTCGGCCTACGGAGCCGCTATCTTGAATATCGGAAATGAAGCTTTACAGTCGTATTCACGGTTCTATTCGGAACTCGTGCGTCTTATGGATAGCTGGATATGCAACTCGCCGAGTAGGGATGTAGACGGAGGAGGTCAGATCAAGATCCGCCAGGCACCGGATGGTTTCAAAAAGGCACCCTTCCTTTCCCTCCTATTCGGTCGAAAGACACACTGCCAAGCTCCCGTCCATGTGGCCTTTTGGCAAACCGGCTACCCAGCGAATCCAAATAAGCGAAGCTGCGTCAAAGCCGCATACGATACCTCCTACCTACCTATCCAAACCCGCAGGCGAATCCACGAAGCAACGAGGAAACTCTCACGTCTACCGGTGACAATAAAGAAGACAGCAGCTCATAAACGGCCGTGTTCTCAGACACAGGATCATACACAAGGGCACATTCAAAAAGCCAGTCTTTATTAATGAGGAAACAAGACGCAAGAACTGGCTAGACAAGTAACAACTGAAACCGTTCACTGCTGACCTCGGCTCGGCCCTCGTCCGGGTAAGACTCCGTCTGCAACCCGGTTCCAGCCCATGCCGAAACACGTTCGTCCGATATCGGAGAATACTCATCTATCAAGGGAAGACACGTTTATATCAATGATGGAGGAGACGTGGCCTGGCTCTGGAACTGGCCCCCTTTCTCTCTCACCAGGCGATCAACAAAAGTCGTGACTCCCTGGTCTGTGTCGTTCATTTCTTCCTTTGTCTCTCTGCATATCTGATTGTAGCAGCCTATCAGGGGACTAATAATGGCACATAATAAAGAGACTACTTTTACTCGAAACCTTTCTATCTACACAACAATCCTTCCAGGGGTCTCCTCAGGCTTGTGTCATAGACGGTAGTCAACCTGTTACGTCGCAACCAACAGTGAACCATTTTCCCCTGTAAAATTCGCTTCCAGAAGAGGCAAATCCATTGCCTCACAGTTTCCACAATCAACTTGGTATTCATTCGCCACAGCGTCCAATCACTGTAAATAAAACCAGTGACTATAGCGTAAAGCCCAACGCCAAGTTCAGACACCAAGTGAATTGGCTCACCTGTCGGACGGGAGTTAGAAACAGGTTCGTCGATCACGCTCGCTGGGGCGGTTGCGTCAAGTCACGCGAGCTCTGCTCCGAAAATTGGCGATGAAAATGACACCGTCGCCCGTCCCCCAAGACACAGACTGTTACCGTAGTAGGCGCCTCAAGTCACAAGACCGGACGCGAGTGAGGAGAAGCATTCTCAACCGATTCATGGAGAAACATTTGAGATAGACTGGTCTAAACTCAACTTTACACGTAAAGAGGTTGCAGAACAAAACCCCCTACGCTGCACCCGAAAGCCACTGCTTCTCAACAAGACCCGACTCTGGGATCGGTCCCCTGGCGGGCAAACCGCGCTTCTCGAGCTCCTTCTCAATCACCTTCCAGCGACCGATCGACGTTTCCTTTGTGATGAGTCCGACCCTGCGGCTGTGAATCGTTACGTTGGGCAGCTCAGAAAGATCTCCGCGCTCACGTAGTTCCGTCGCCAGCCTCATCGGCTTTTCAGGCTTGGTAGCGGCTCTCAAGAGGCCATTCATCGTGGTGATGCCGTCCAGCTTGGCGTCGGGTATAAGGATGCCCGTGAGTTGGTAGAGACGCTTCTGTAGCTGTTGTTTTTTTAAAAAGTAAGAAGTGCCTTTCAGCGTCGCGGTTCATGAACAGGGACAAGGATCAAAGGAACGGAGGGGAAGACTTCGTACCACAAACTTGAGTTGGTCACCGACGGGAAACTTCTTCCATGAAGGTCCCCATCTCTCGAGGAGGGCCTTGGCTTCTGGCTCCGTCATCGAGACCATTGGTTTTTCCACTTCGTTACGTATGTCTCCCGAGATGGCAGTGTATATGTCGATTCTTTGTTTGGCCCGAAGAACATGAGGCTTAGTGGCACAGATCCTCCTGAGCTGCTTCCTCCCGCCTGGATTCCAAGGCTTAGCCAGCCACTCGTCGAAGTGGCCGGTCTCCTTCAGGGCAAAGGCCTCTATCATTGCCCTCCCGAGACACGCTGCGATGACCGCGTTGTTGGTGATCCTCCTTTTGCCGGCGAAACCCTTGAAACGACTCTCCTCGCCCCAGTGACCCGGCCGATCCCACCAGTTAGCGAGCGTGTCGATCTCCTCTAGACCCTGACCTTCTTCAGCCGGCACGTAGGCCGGGTCCGCCTCGGCAGCGGCCGTCTCAGTCAGGGCTTCGGTCCGCTTCGGTGGCACGGTAAGACGCGATATCCGGATCGGCCGCGGGATTCGGGCCGGGCGAGGAGGCCGCTCGACATTAGGCGTCGTGGCCGCCGCCGCCTCTTCGATCTTGGGCGACTGAGTGTACGGGTCCTCGGTACCGGGAACCTTGCCCTTCCAGAGGTTCTCTCGGACCCAAGACGTCTCTGCATGTTGCGCCTTGGTCGTCGAAAGGGAGCAGGTTGCGATCAACGTCGTCGTCGCCGTCGTCGTCGGTCGTAGGGACGAGGCTACCGAGCCCAGAAGCTTCAGGCTCCCCGCCCCTGGAAGCCGAGGCATGGCGAAGGACTCGATTGAGAGATATCGTGATAGTATGTGGGCAAATGCCTGCGGTATGAGAGCTCGGCCTCCAAGGGTAAAATTATCAGTGTGATGTCAATTTAGCCGACTATCCGCACGACGCCCCAATTTTCGTAGTACATTTAGCCTGCTTCATGTACTGCATGAATGGATCGGTTTTGCTATTCAGTGCACCGCAAATCCCTATTTAGCGCACTCTTCACCCCCCCACCAAAGCTAGGCTCCCTTATCTCTCGCATGTCTCACAGCCTCACAGCCTTGCAGAGAAGAGACTACTAGACTTTCCAGGTTAAAGGCTTCCCTCTCTGTTCACCACATAGAGCCTTTCGACGTTAAGCTCCGATCCCGCAGGATATACCGAGGCTTCTAACAGCTTTATTCTTATAAGACCCAGCGGTTATTTTCTTCTTCTAATGCTAGAAGCACGAAGTAAGGAATAATAACGTTGATAACAATTGGAGTCTTCTCCCTCTTGTTCATGCGTCCAACAACCGCATCTGCTCCCTCTCGCGAGCTCTTCCCCGCTATCGTCCCGGTTGCGATTATGAAGGGCGACTCGTCTCCAAATCGCGTTGCGCTGGCTGGCAGCAGCGGCGTTGTTGTCACAGTGTTGCGACTTATGATTATATCACACTGAACCCCCGGACTCCGCCTCTTCTTGTCCATCCTGGTTGCTAACGACCATTTGACCTCTTCTGTTTTCGTTGCACGATCTGTCCCGGATTGTCTCTAGTCGAAGAGTTGCGCCTCCTTTAGTTGATGAAGAAGGAAAGGGGAGGAACAGAGCAGGGAAGTTGGTCAGCAGATGCGAGGAGCTTCTCCAGCAGAGGCCGGACTAGCATTTCCCGGGCCCGGCGGGGAAGGCAGCTATTCGAGCCGTTGTCCTTCCCTCGTTATTTCGTAACATCTTTTGACTGGTAGCCCCCCTTAGCAGCGCCGGACGTGGAACGGAACCCCTTGGGAGCCGCCTGTCGGTCATAAAACAAAAACCACCAGAAGCCTGAATTTGCTCTTCGGGATCGGAGCATGGCCTCAAAGGCTCCGTGTCTTGAACAATGAGATGAGACTAGGAAGTCGAGAATTTTGTGCGCATGATGCAGTGCCATCTTGTTTCGTAGGCTCAGAAGAAGAGTGAATTGATAGCTACCAGTGCCACGACATCGATTCGGTGGAAGATGGAGATATTTCTCGGCCAGAAGGAAGGGGGCACGATGGATATTTGAGTCCACATGTGTGCCAAAGGGGTCTTCCCAACACCAGCGCCATGCCTGCCCATCAGCCCCCCCCCCCAGCAGGATTCGATGTCTTGACCAAGACGAAACGCCTTTATGCATGTCAAGCACCTTTTCGGGGGTCGAAATTCGCCGATTGGAGTCCAGGTGAGTCTCGCGTTCGGTGAATGACGCCATTACGTCAATTCGTTCTTCGCACCACGGTTGCAGTCGATTTTTCGTCCGACAATCGAGGCCACCGTATACGGATAGGGAGCCAACGAGCCGAACTCATAGATGCTCGACAACGGACCCGGCGATGATGGCGTGGTTCATTCGTCGAGCATCCGCGCACCTGTACATCGGATCTTAGAGGTATAACCAATGGCCGTGACTATCCCACGTCCGTGACCCGCGAGTATTCGGTTTGGCGCTGCAAAGCTCGCCCATCGCGCCACTCAACGACACGCTTCAAGGCGGCCCAGCCCAAAAGACCCAATGTGACGAGGATGAAGCCCCAAACGATGAACCTGTCCTTGTTGCTGACACGCTGGAAGCACAAGGTGACGACGTTTTCTTCCTTGGCCTCCTTGCAAAAGTCGATGCCTTGGCTGAGACAGAAAGCCTTTGTACATTCGGAGCAGGACGTCGAAGCGGAGCGTCGATCGAGCGGCAGCGGCGGCGGCGACGACGAGTCATCGGACCTCTTCAGGAAAGAAGGCGGCTTCGGCGCCGAGTCCTTGAATTGGCTGGCAGGACCGAGTGGGATTATGGTACTGTTTTTGAAACAGGTGCATTTGCAGAACGTTGGTCCGGCTATTCACATCATCATCACGGCGTCAGCGCATCCCGAGACGGGGGGGGCTGGGCGTGGCAGAGAACTCACAAGCTGCGGAAACGACCGCAATCAGTGCCGCGAGCGCGACCACGAGAAGCCTCATCATTGCGAGAGCGTCAAACGAGTGATGCCGATCAAGGGCGGTTGCTGAAGGATTGAGCGAGCATTCGATGACGGCACTCGATGTCACTTGATGGCGCGTGCTCGGCGACAGGACGTGGTGTGGTCTAGAGCACGTGACCACAGATATCAAAAAGCCGTAAGAGTGGTGTGAATGGCGGAATTCGTGCCAACGCTGCAAAATCCAGGAGCCATTTCCAGCACCCGAGTAGGACTCTAGCCGGAGTCCAAACAGCCCATCCTGGATACAAGTCCAGAGAGTTCGAAGTCGGGGGTGGATGACGATGGTAGGGACCGTCACAGGTGTTGCAGAGACGGTGCCACGGAACGGCAAAGCCTATGCAACCCATATCTAGAGCGATATAACGATGGTCAACTTCTCATCCCTGTCTTTGTCGATGACAAGTTGATGGTCAGACCACGGTAAAAGGCGGCGGATGACCTCGTCCAACATGTCTAATCCAACTACCTAGGTAGGTATGTGTGTACGACTTACGCGAGGAATACTTCAAGTCGTATCTTGGCATGAGAGTCGTTCGGGACCGAGAAAACTTGAACATCTACCACATCAATAACTTGCCGAACCCGATTCAAGCTCATACCGTGAATAGCCATACCAGCTAGGTATGAAAGTGCTAGCTATAACTCCCCTTGCCTAAAAGCCTGGCAGTGCACCGCATGCACTACAACAAGCACGATAATCTTCAAAATCCCGACAACCATCTTTACAAACCCGCTTCTTATCCTGACCACAAGCAAGTCGACACGCGGAGATGATAGACGCAGCCATGGCAACAAAGCAATGTTCCCTACAATACCGAAGTTCCTTCTGCCAATATCCAATATATCGCTTAACTTTCTTCTTCTCCTCCACCCGTCGCGTCTCCCTCGCCCACGCTCTTATATGCCGTTTCTGCTGAACGTCCCACACCGTTCTTTCACTTCTTATTTTCCCTTCCGTAGTAGCGATCCATTCCTCGCTCAAAGCTGTAAACTGGCTTGAAATGTCGCCTTGCCATTCGCTCGCGTTATGGCGACGGACCCAGCTGCCGTAGTCCCAGTCCCGGAAGCTATTCAACTGACGTCGAGGTAAAGTCTCGTCAACTTTGACTTCTTCGAATGGTTTCCACCATCGCGCTTGAATGAACCAGTTGTCGCCGTCTTTGAACAGCACGTCTATGTCTGGGTCTCGGGTGCCATCGCCAAGTGAGACGGTAGCCATTCCGGTAACGGTCAGCAAAGTCGTCAAGACCCTCATGTTGGACCACGATGAAGTTTCGAGAGAGTGATTCATGGATCGGGGATCGCAGGTGAGTGTAAAAATGTTGTAACACCGTCTGAAGGTGCCGACTACCACTTATCTTCAGATCGAACCGGACAGGCGCTATATACTCACATGCACACGTGCTATATACGAGAAATCCGGACCATGCGCTCACACAATATTGAACATGCTCTACCTGTGGGACTGCCAATGTTTCGAGAGTTACGACGCAAACTTGAATGGTACGTAGGAGGCATTGCAGGCGCAAAGAACCGAGTTCGGGCAGAATACCGCTTCAGGGCGGTTGAAAGGCATTGTACTATATTTCGGCATCAGAGTAGAAGACCTCGTCATGAGTACTCTTCATATACGACAACGTTATGGGAAACTCCCTCGGTTGGCTATGATCGAAGGGGCTGTACCAAGGCTCCGACGCGAAGACATACATACATCTTCTCCGCGTCGACCCCGTCAGGTTGGCCAACAAGAAAATTGAGTGAAGCAGAAGCAGAAGCAGAAAAATCAAGAGCGGTATCTTCTTCGGGGGCCTTTAATAACTCGAGAGACGCAAGTAACTCAGAGGAGTTGTATTAGATGGAACACCCGAATCTCCCTCCTCTTCACAACTGTCAAAGTTCTAAAACAAGCATACAGGGAAACCTCACTCCCTCAAGTCCTCCTCGACCTGCTTCATCAGCAGCTCTCTCAACCCCTGCCACGACGCATCCGCCGTGGCTACGCGCGTCTCCATGTCGACCAGCGCCGCGAGCTCGGCCGGAAGGACCCGGCTGAAGTCGAAGTCGGGCTCGGTCTCCAACGCCATGTTGACGGCGCCGGCGAATTTGGCGGGATGAGCGGTAGAGAGGGAGATGTGAGGCAATCCGGTCGCCGTCCTTGCCATGGACCTCTCCGCGGCGGTGATGCCGACGGCCGTGTGAGGATCCAGGACATACTTCACATCACGATAGTACTTTTTAATCGTCAGGACCGTTTCGGAATCGGTGACGCGCTCGCTCTCAAACGTGCGCCGCGCGCTCTCAAGCACGTCGACGTAGACGGGGCCGAAGCCCCCCTTGTTCTTCAGGTCCGCAAGCCAAGCCGTTACCTCCTGGGAAGCCTGGGTCCTGCTCCACTGCTTATCCATGCCGGCGGTCGAAGCGAACTCGAAGGCGAGATACCACAAAAGACGCTCGAAATTGCTCGAGACGAGAATGTCCATGGCCGGGCTTAGCGTTTCGCGTACGCCCCCCGTCTGCCCGTCGGTTCCCTTCTTGTCGTACCGGCCTGTTTTCCAGAAGCGATGGAGTATATCATTCTCGTTTGTGGCGATGACGAGTTTCTCTATCGGCAAACCCATGCGCTTGGCAAAATAGCCCGCCAAGATATCGCCAAAGTTACCCGTGGGCACGACAGCCCGGATCTTGTCGCCCAACTTAAAAGACGACGATGACTTGGCCAGAGAAAAGTAGGCATAGAAGTAGTAGACGATCTGAGCAAGGATGCGAGCCCAGTTGATGGAGTTGACGGCGCCAAGCTTCAGCTGCTCGTTTGTCTCCTTGTCGGCGAACAGGGCCTTGACTATGTCCTGGCAGTCGTCAAAGGTGCCATTAACGGCTATGTTGTGGACATTGGCATCCAAGACTGTCGTCATCTGCTTCTCCTGAAGTGGACTTATTCGGCCTTTTGGATGTAGGATGAAGACGGACACGTCCTTCTTACCCCTGAGACCACATATTGCCGCCGACCCCGTCTACCGATTTGTCAACAGCATGATCAAACAGACAGAAGGACGGAAGACTATACATCACCGCTCGTAGCGCCCACGACCGTCAAATGGTGCCTGTCTGTCACTCACCTTATCAGCGGCGGGGCTCGATCATGATAGCCGGGGGGCGACTTACCTCTTCCTTGCTTACCCTCGTTCTTACGTACGAGGAAATACTCAAAGAGATTGCCGAGGAATTGTAGAGCACCTGCGATCGGATTAGCCTGATCAAGCATATGACGAGATTGGTGGCGGCGCATACAATCTTTAAAGGAATAGCTCGGTCCGTGAAAGAGCTCCAGCAGCCAGAGGTCATTACACAAGTGTTTCAAGGGTGTGACATCGTCGGCTCGAAAATTGGCGTAGCTTCGTTTGAGGATATCCTTGAGGTCGTCGGCCGGAATCTCGTCGGTAGATATGTAGAGACTTAGGATGCGAAAGGCCAGCTCGGCGTAGGGTAAGTCGCTCCAGCTTTGCTGCAAGGACGTTGAGCGAGGAAATCCAGAGACCGGGAAGGACAACGAACCCAATCGGTCGCAAGAGGAATCTCCTCGGGCAAAAAAAGGCCTCCATCAGCGGCGAGTCCCTTGAGGACGACGGTTTCGAACGATAGCTGGCACTCAATTAGCAGGATGAAGAGAGTAGCTCATGGGGGTTTGTTTTGTTCAGCGCACACCGTCGTCGCCTCCCCTAGTGGAGAGATATGTCTGTGAAGAGCCGGCCATGGCGAGGAGAGGATTGCGAACAGAACATGCCCGAGGGAATCGGAGGGACAGAGCAAGGACAGACTGAAATTATCCGTCCATTTCTCAAGCGCGTGTGAGTAAAATGCTGATGGAGCCCGGGAAATTTCTAGGGCCGAATAACGGTCATGGATAAGAGTATCGCGTTAACGCAGATTAGTGTAAGAGGTGTGGCTATGCGGTAGTGAAAGACGGTCATGACGGTTTTTTTCCCCCTCCAAAGCATGACGTCGATGACAAAGAAGAAAAGGAAGTGGGGTCGTGGGGAACGAAGGAGGGGCAGAATCGACTCTAGCAAAGAGAATAAGGGACCGCGGAGGGGCTTGAGACTGAGACTGAGAGAGGAGGGAAAAAAAAAAGATTGTGAGAAATCATCGTCTTCTCTCTTCTCTTTCTCGTGTGTCTGTTATCCGTAGTAACGACAGATTTCTGGTGGAAGACGATTGGTAACAACACCCTGCGATATCTCGACCCAAACCTCCTTCATCAATATCACCACCATCACCATCACCATCATCGATTTTTCCCTTCGCCCTCAATCATGGCCGAGAAAAAAATCTACGTGACGTACAACGACGTGAGCCTTTCACCACCTATACACCTCTCGCTTCAGCCTCTGACATACAGCCTCTCCTTCCAGGTCCACAAGCTGTGTCAAAAGTCAGCCGTCCGACTCTTGGCCGACTTTAAACCCCAGCTCATGATTGCCATCGGCGGCGGTGGTTACGTACCCGCCCGTATCCTGCGATCCTTTCTCAAGCAGCCCGACTCGCCCAACATCCCCATCCAGGCCATTGGCTTGTCGCTGTACGAAAGCCTTGGCGGCACCGAGGTCGAGGCCATCGGCACAAAGGTTACCCGCACCCAATGGCTCGATCTCACTGCCCTCGGCGAGATGGAGAACCTCGTCGGCAAGCGCGTCCTCATCGTCGACGAGGTTGACGATACACGGACCACGCTAGAGTATGCCGTCAAGGAGCTGGAAAAGGACGTCGAAGCCGCCCGTCAGCGCATGGGTGGCGACCAACCCAAGACCCAGTTCTGCATTTTTGTTCTCCATGTAAAAACAAAAAAACCCCCCTCCTGCGGCGATTTATCATGTCCGTCCTCTGACAGGTTGACAGAACAAGGACAAGCCTAAAAAGGGTACGCTGCCCGACGACATGGTCACCACACGCTACATGGCGGCCGAGACCGTTGAGGACGTCTGGATCAACTACCCTTGGGAGGCGATTGACATCGACGAGCACGACGGCCTTGCCCGTGCCTCCAAGTCCGCCTGATTGGCCGCCAAAACGATAGAGACTCTGCGTGAGATAGATTTGGGAACATGGTTTATACCTAAGCGAGGAGCAAATGGACAGGGAGGGGGAGGGCCGGGGCCCCTGCGTTACTATGCATGCTGCGATGAACGTGGAGCGACGGTCTGTAGATATTCGTGACATGCTCTGCTCGGGCTGACTGTCATGATCTCGACAGGGAAGGAAAAAAAGTTGAGGATGAGAAGATCTATAAAAGGCAGCTGAGACGTCTAAATGCTATCATCATCAAAAATTGTGGTTACCTCAGACGGAGCCTCCTCCTCGACGGCTCTCTCGTAACCGCTTCTCATGCTTCATAAACTCTCGAATGCCGACCGGGACGTTGGCAAAGACCTCGTCGTCCCACAAGTCTTTCGCGATCTTGGCGCTTCCCACCCTGTTATCCCAGTTAGTCTCGGAGCCACCACCGTCATCGTCGACGCTGCCTCGGCCATCAGCCAGACGCGTCTGCGCCTCCTTGCTCTTCGCCGACCACTCCTCCATTTCCTCCCTGTAGCGTTCCCACACACAGTTGACGCACCCACTCATGCAGCAGTTATCCGGCTCTTCGGGACGCGGCGGGATGACGACGCCGGCCACGTACGTCGATCGCGCTCGCTTGGAGGCGAGGCGGTCGGCCTCTTCGGCGGGACCGAGGAGCCGGGACCCGAAGACGACGCGGGCGCGCTCGGCCGGCGTGGGCGGCGGTGGTGGCGCTGAAGATGTCTCGGCCGGGGGGGATTTGCGCCCGGGCTTTTTCTTCCGCGGCGCCGGAGAAGGAGTTTTAGCGGGAGGGGATTCTTTCGGTTCGGGTTTCTTTTCCTTCTTTTCCGTCGTCGGCGGCGATGGGCGCTCAGGCGGTGCCGAGGGTGGCTTCCTCTCCTCTTGCTTGTAGCGCGTCGGATCGTGAAGGATGATCTCGTAGTAAGGGCCTAGCGGACATTTCTGGGGCCATGTTACGGCGGCGGCGGCGAAGCTTCGGCGCGGTGCGACGCATCGGAGGAGACGAAGCGATTGAGAGACCGTTCTTGACATGACGAAGGAGATGAGGGCGTTCGTTGCCGGGGCAGGTATTGATTTGCGACGACGCGTTATGTGCAGGGGATGATTAGCTAAGACGGTTAAACGGTCTAAACGACCCCTTCTAGCCCTTCTATCCCGGGACGTCGGAGAGCTTCTTCATATATGCAGACATCTACGTCATTGCTCAACTACTGCAAGTCTACGAATGCGTGTTGAAGAAAGGAAAAAAAAGGGTCGATGAAGATATGCATAGCCTAATGCTAGATATGAAGCAAATTCTCCATACATGAAGAAGAAGAGCTCATCCCGTCACTTCTAGACAGTCACTCCTGGACCTTGCCGTGCAATGACGACGGACATACATATGTAAACCCCTAGCAGGGAAGCACACGACAAGATCTGAAGAAATCGTCTCTCGAATCCTAATTTCTCTCACGATTCCCCGTCTATTCTGTTGCTCGGCTTCTCGGTAGCACTATAGACTACTCCTCGGATCCCTCCTACTCGGGCTACTCCTCGGATCCCTCCTCCTCGGGCTCTTCCTCGGTCTGCAAAACGGACTTGGAGACGGCGCCATAAAGTTTGCTGTTCATGGCGTGATGCTTCACACATTCGTACAGGTCCTGGTTCTCGTCGTGATCCATGCAGTGATCAGCGATGACCTGTAGGCAGTCGCTCTTGTTCAAGTGACCACCTCCCGGTCTGGGGAAGGTGTTGGCTCGGCTGGAGCAGAAACAAATCCTGTTGATGTTAGAGCGGAACGTCTTTAGCGTCACGTTCTCTTCGGTGGTGGTGGTAGAGATTCTGTTGTTGTCCAGCATGTCAACAATGTCGCAGTAATCAGCTGTAGATAGTTCCCAGCTTTTTGATTTGGGGGCGGGTACGGCGAGGCCGAGGCTGGCCATGCAGGCGATGACGGTGAAGGCTTTCATGGTGGCTAGTGAATAATGGGAGATGAGGGATAACTGTGAGGATGGGTGGAGGAGCATGGGGTTGATGGGCAGAGATGCTGATGGTGAATATATATATAGTTGTGCCATCCGCCGAGAGCCAAATTCGTCTGCTCCTTGGAGCATGCTTTTCTCGGTGCAGATTCCAGACCTGGCCAGCTAGATCCACACAGCGTGTACATACAAGGCCTTTGTCGGTGCAGATTCGGTAACATAGGGCGAGGCGGCATGGCTATCTTTGGGAGCAGAGCCCAAGGTTCGGGGTCCAAATGTTGAAATGTGGGTTGTGAGTAGCCGCATGAGAGGTATGTATATGTATGTATTTACATATATTGTGTGATATATATATGCAAGTTGTATATCGACAGTGTTACACATCATGCGGCCTTTGGTTTCGTTATGCCAATGACACCACTGCATACAGAGTGCACAAAGACACGCTGGTAGCGAGGACGCGCATACTTACTCGTCATCAAGACAATCGATCATCTACATACATACATTACCTGGAGCCGACTCTTTCGTTACATGTTTTTAGTATGCGTCCACTTACATACATACATATGTCCACACACTCTTTCAGCTGGTCAAACCCCTGGTAGGTAGTTGCAAGTGATAAGGTGCACACCTACATGCTTGGAAATGTCACTCACTTTCCCAAAGCTGTTTGAGTTTCCCTCTTTATTATTAGAGCTGAGTATTAATAGCCCCTCTATCTTCGAAGGGGAACTCTTCATAGGTAGTTGGCACGGCCCAGTTTTCAGCTCGCAGCTCTCTGGTCTGATCAGCTAAGGTTATTCTATGTATGTAAGTGAAATCGAAGATCGTCGATATTCTGCAGCCAATGACTCTGTAAGTCTTCTCTCAAAGGCACACCTTCTTTTCACCTATGTGTTCTTAATGATCTCTTGTCTTGGAAGCCACAAGTAAAGAAAAATGTATTTGGGTGGTTTAAGAAGCGTTGCTCTCAGAAGTGAATATCCCATGGCACCGCATATAATCTATCTTGTCACAGCCGGAACTCCGTCCAATACCACCATCTCATATACTGTGAAAGCCTATCTCGGAGGGATTTTCTGGGGGGGGGCTTTTGAGGAGTGCACGCGTCTATGAATGGATCGAACACCAAGGATTGAAGGATTCGGTAAACTATGTATGTATGTACGTATAGCGAAAGGGCCTAATGAACTTATGCCGAGCATTGTTCAGTAATTGAGTCGGGACTCAGGATTCAGGGAACGGATCGGATACTAGAGAGTGGACAGCGCGCACTTTAAGATATTGCTACATGGATTGAACTTTCATTTATGCACCGCCCTCGAATCCTCACAATCCTCGTTCCTTTGGAACAGTTGTGAATCCTTTATGCTACCTGCAGTAGTTGATATACTTACACACAAATATGATGAACAAGCGGTATAGCGTTCATATGTAGGTATGTATGGATAGTATGTAGAGGGATGAACCGTCCTTGGCGGTCAAAGTTGGCAGTTTGTCATATTGTGAGATGATATACCTCAAGCTATATTACGGGTGTATGTAAACGTCTGTGTTCTCCTTGCTCCTAGTAAACGATGTTCTGGATCTTCGTATCCAACTGTGTAGTCTCGTTCTCGACATTCTTTACTAAAATGTGCTATTTGCCCCTAACCTATCAGACTCGAAATTCTTCGCGAACGTGCATATAGCGGTTCCTAAGCAGACACGATATGTCATAACAAGATGGCATAACTGCGAGGTCATACAATCTCACAGACGATTGTATCTGCCCCGAAGATGGCTGGAATGACATGCCCTTCTGGGTTCGCGTCAACGCCGTCACTAGCAAGGCTCACGACGTGAAACCTCCAGCAGTTCGTAGCCGGCCTGAAACGGTAAGAGGCAGAGATGCAACAGGCATAGCGGCACGCGATCAATCCCTGTCTCTCTTTACTAATCCGAAACCCTCACTCTGTCAGCCCGGAAACAACGGGCTTTCTGATTCGAAAGAGAACAGCTCTATGTATGTATATCCGTATAGCTGACAACGTCATACCTCAGACGTCATCGTGTCAATAGCACTCTTTACCCCATCTCTCAGAAAGAACCGTTGATCAAAGGAAAAAGAAGACTCCAGGACGTTATACATACAACATATAATCTCTCCCATCATGTCTAACACGGTCATCTGCAACGAATGTGATACGCCCGATCCTTGGATCACCGCCGCAAATGGCATGTTCTACTTCACCTTTACCCTCGCCAACCGAGTCGAGATCTGGGCCTCACCCAAGCTCGAAAACTTCGAAGGGAGTCAAAAGTCCGTCATCTGGCATCCGGAGCCGGGATCGCCCTGGTCGGCCGACATCTGGGCTCCGGAGCTGCACCGAATCAGGGGCAAATGGTACGTCTACACCTGCGGCGCGCCTCCCGACGTCGGGAACCCAGGTCACAGGACGCTGGTGCTGGAGAGCGACAAGGAGGATCCCATGGACATCACCGGCTGGAAGTTCTTGGGTCCGCTCAGGGGCATGCCCGACCAGTGGTCCATCGACGCCACCGTCTTCAGCATCAGCGGCGACGATCTCTACATCTGCTGGAGCGGTTGGCCTCCCGGCGACGACAGCGACACGCAGCAGGACCTGTTCGTCGCCAAGATGGCCAGCCCGGTCGAGGTGCTGGGCGACACCATGACCTGCATCTGTCACGCTTCCAAGGCGTGGGAGCGTCCGGACGAAGGATCGCGAGGCATCGCCGAGGGACCTACCTGGGTCGACTTCGCCGGCTTCCGGGGCATCGTCTACTCCGCCTACGGCAGCTGGACGAGCGAATACAAGTTGGGGCTGGTAGCACTCGAGGGCAACGATCCCCTGCGCGCAAAGTCGTGGTCGAAGCGATCGGCTCCTCTGCTCATGAGCGACAAGAGTCACGGGGGGCCGTTTGGTCCGGGACATGCGAGCTTCCTCCCCAGCCCTTACAACGACGGGCGCATCTTCTGCGTCTACCACGGCACCGCCAACTACGGCGAAGGCTGGGGTAACCGCAAGGCTCGAGTCTTGAGCCTGGGACCTGAGATGTTTGCCCAGGACGCGGATCCCGTTTGCTGTCATTGCGCGAGTCCTTTGAAGTTTAGCAACACGAAGGATAAGGTCGAGCAGGTGATGAACAAGGCGTCTTCTCACGGGTTGATTGGGAAGATGCGAAAGTACTTGTGATGGATGAGATGGGCTCATGCGGATTGAGAATAAGGGGGGGGGGGGGGGTGTTACAGTATAGCATTGCCTACTAGTAGTATCTAGGATAATGACATGGATAAGTCAGTTAGTTGTTCGTTAGTTATGAACGGATAGCTTCAGTGTGCATAAGTTAAACAAATAGTAAATATTTATACCTTTGATCTGCATTGGATGTTTTCCCTGGTTTATCAGTCACTGAGTCGAGTGAATAAACGATTCCAACTCTCCGCTTTAAATGCAACTCAGGTTATGAACGACTGCTGTTCAAGTAAGATTGCGAGTCAAGAGTTTCCACGTTACACATCTCCGAGTTTTAGAGAGACTCCGGTTCTCAAGTCTGGCTGGCCATCGGCTGAATGACGACACACAGCGTCGTTTTCAGTACGAGTCGTCTGGGGATATGAGCCAACTCGTCCAAGGTCATTGTTGGTGACGTCTTGGAGTTGGTATCAAGACTGTGAGATGACGTGAATAATTAGCTTGAGACAACAGCCCCCCTGACCGACGAGGGGGATGTTCTATCACATCTGCAGTCAATATAAGCATGAAGCCACCGATTGCCACGTAATTCTAGAAAGAAATAGGTCATATCTGACCGAGGCAAACCCTATTTCGTCCTTCGGCTAGAGAGCGATCCGTTCCCTTGCACGAGTTTCACCTGCCAGGGAAAGGATCCTGAGAACGCCGAAGCGTCGACTAGTTCCCGTCTTCGAGGGGAGGCTGCCCCGAGTCCAATCACTAGCCTCCGAATCGCCAAGGCCGTATGTTATCACAGCTGGAACATGTATAGTTTACGAATAACCCCCCCCCCCCCCCCCCCCCCCCCCCCCCCCCCCCCCCCCGCCTCGCCCCCCCCCCCCCCCCCCCCCCCCCCCCCCCCCACCCTCCCCCCT